>CP135584.1:5377831-5572514 GCA_032401905.1 Swietenia macrophylla | reverse complement strand
AGGATGAAACTTGCTCTGATACCATGTAAAAAATATTGATAAAAGAATGATGAAGTTGCAAGTGCAAAAGAAAGTATTGATTTCACTTCTTTTTCATTTACAATGATGTGTTTATATACATGAGTTTGTAACAGCTAGTTTTTCAAAAATTTTTTACCGTTACTGTTCACAATGGCTACTGTTCAACGGCTAGTTTTTTTGTCTTGTTGTGTCTAATTGCTTGTAATGGGCATTGTAGATTGTGTAAATAATCTTAGGCCTTCTAATGGTCTATGACTATTATTTTCAACATGCTCTTTATTAGCAACTAATGCTTGGCTTTCATCCTTAAGCATATAGAGACCATTCTAAGTAAAGCCTTCACTAATCCTCTTGTCAGTTATAATATCCTGAAAAACCACTTTGTTAGCGCCAAAAATAACAAGGCAATTAAACTCTTTGGTGATTTTACTTACGGATAAAAGATTGGACACAAAATTAGGCATGTATAAACCATTAGTCTTTCTAGATAATAGTTCTAGATCTGTCATGCTATCAATAATAATGCAATCACCATTAGCAATTCTAACTTTATGTTTTCTAGTCATAGAAATCATTTTAGAGGCCATATTTATATTTTTAAACATATGATCACTAGCCCCTAAGTCAATAATCCAAGATTCATCACAAGTACTAGAGTCAAAGCTAGAAATCATACAATCTTCGAATGAACAATTTGCATGTGATGCAGTTTCGGTCTGGGGTTTGACTTTGAGTTGGCCTTGAATCATTCTTGCAAGTTCCTCAATGGTGAATGTAGGCAGATTGCTTTCAGCCTTTCCATGTCCTGAATAGACTTGCTGTGCATTTTGGTCAGGTGCTCTCCCTTTATCCCGAGAAGGCTTCAGTTGTGGATGAAGAATCCAACATTTGTCTTTCACATTACCGACTTTGTGACAATGATCACATCTAGGCCGAGAGTTGTTGTTCACATTCTTCTTATTTTGAGACAACATGGCATTATTATTTATTGGTTCTTGAATGGTTAGAGCATTGCTTTCGGTCTTTTGAAAGTTTGTGTCAAGAACCCGAAGAGATGTTTCTTCTTTGTTGATCATTGCACACACTTCATCAAATGGAGGTATGATTTGGTGCCTAAGTATTTGGTTACGGATTTCCTTGAAGGATGAGTTGAGGCCTTCAAAGTAAGCAAAACCCTTGTCTTCATTTGCCCTTGAAAGGATTATATGCATGTCACTTGTTTTTGGCCTGTAGAACCGAAGTTCTTCCCATGCCTCCTTGAATTTTTTCAGGTACTCTATCGCACTTGACTCACCTTGATTGAGTTTATTTATATAGGATTTGAGTTCATAGACTCTCATTAAATTCTTTTGCTGTCCAAACATGATCTTGATGGAGTCCCACAATTCCTTAGCAGTTTCGGCATTAGAGAAGACTTCCAGCAGATTCGGCTCAATAGAATTGAGGATCCAAGTGAATACCATCTTGTCGACTTGGAACCATGCTTCATAGTCTTCATCATCCAAGGATGGTCTTTTGATGCTGCCCGTAACATAACCATATCTTCCACGGCCACACAAAGCATTAGTAGCAGCTTTGACCCAGATAGGGAAGTTTTGGTTATTAAGAACAATGGTAGTGAGTTTGATGGTAGTATTTCCATCATATTCCACCATTTTTCGGACTGGTTGTGAGGTTGGATTAATGGTGTTTAAGGAAGAGTCCTTTAGTGCCATTTTGGATATGACTGAATAGAGGGAAGTGACTCAAACACGATCAGCTCAAAAATAGTGAAAGAATGATAAGTTAAACACCTTGCTCTGATACCATGTTAATTTCTATGGGAATTTAATACATAAACTACTTAACAATGGCAATTGTAAGTTGTTTGGAATGGAGAGAAAAGAGATAAAAGCAGAATAGAGGACACAATGAAAAATTTATTATTAACTTGAATTTGTTTACAATATATACTAAAGCAACTAACAGCTAGTTGGCTATATTAAGTATAAAGAATAAGTAACAATAAATACTTGCCATATCATGAACAAGTATTAATCACATTTGGATAATACCATAATTACCTTGGATTATTTCTTTGTTTGTAATATTCACATTCCTCTTCTAGTAAGAAAAGATTTTAATGTTGAATTTTTAAGAAAGGAATGCTATCAAGCACTTTAGGAAGGATGTTATATGCATAATGAATGGAGATTTCATGCTCTGACTTTGGTCTAACAATCTAGGCCTTGGTTTGCTGATGATCTACATGCTTCGATCCAAATCAATTTGCGTGCTTCAACTCAATAAATATCATCAAAATAAACAACGACAAATCTGCCTATGAATGCACGCAATACATGGTTCATTAATTGCATAAATGTGCTCAGTGCATTAATTAACCCGAAAGACATTACTAACCATTCATACAAACCGTATTTTATTTTAAAGGCAGTTTTCCATTCATCACCCTCTTTCATGCGTATTTGATGATACCCACTCTTCAAATCAATTTTTGAAAATATACAAGCTCTATGCAATTCATCTAACATGTCGTCTAAGCGAGGAATGGGATGTCGATACTTTACCGTAATGTTGTTGATCGCTCGGCAGTCAACACACATTCTCCAAGTGCTATCCTTTTTTAGATACAAGTAAAACTGGAACGGCACATGGACTCATGCTCTCCCTCATGTAACCATTTGCCATCAACTCACTTACCTGCCTTTGAAGCTCTTTTGTCTCCTCGGGATTGCTCCTATAAACAGGTCAGTTTGGAATTGTCGCACCAAGTACAAAATCAATTTGATGTTCAATCCCTCGAATAGGAGGTAATCCCTGTGGCATTTGTTCGGGAAAGACATCCTCATATTCCTGTAAAAGAGAAACTATAGAGTGAGGTAAAGTAGGATCAATCTCATTAGTATTTAAAAACGCCTTTTTATACAAAAGTACAATCATTGACTGATTTAAAAACTTCGCTCTTTTTATTTCACTCTCTTTTGCATAAAAATTTATTTTTCTCTATATTTTATTTTCAATGACTGAATCTGCACTCTTTTTTTCTCTTTCCATTTTTTCTCTTGAATTGTCACTCGTTTTCTTTTTATCTCTCTCTTTCTTTTAATCACACTCCTTTCATAACCACACTTGATCCTCATACACTTGTTGTGGTGTTAAAAGTACAAAAGTGATTGGTCGTTGATTAATTACAAAAGAATACTTGTTCGTAGAACCATCATGTTTCACATGCCTATCAAACTGCCATGGATGCCCTAGCAACAAATGTCCAGGTTGCATCGGTACTACATCACACAACACTTCATCTTCATATTTGCCAATCCGAAATGCAATTATCACCTGCTTATTTACCCTCATCTCTCCACTATCATTTAATCACTGCAATTTGTAAGGTTTAGGGTGCTTCAACATGAGCAGTCCTAATTTTTCCACCATTATTGTGCTTGCAACATTGGTACAACTACCACTATCAATAATCATACTACACACTTTGTCCTTGACGTGGCACCTAGTATGAAAGAGGTTCTCTCGCTGCACTTCTTCAACTTCTTTTGCCTGCAAGCTCAACGCTCTCCTGGTTACTAATGTCAATGCATCAGGGGCTAAATACTCCTCCTCGGTGATGTTCTCCAATGGCGGCATGTCATGGGTGTCAGAATCTTCATCGTCAGTCACAATGTCACCATTATCTTGCATCATCATAACTCGCGTGTTTGGACATTAACTTGCTATGTGTCCCCTGCCTTGACATTTAAAACATTTAGTGTCATGGTTTCTAGAGGTAGAAGTGTCAATTTTACCTTGAGAAATGTGGCTGGTGTTCTCGAACTTGGGCTCAAACTTGTGATTGGGTGTTGCAGATGTTTGTAGCTTGTCTTCTTTCTTTGTGAAATTCGGTTTTCAAAAGAATGCACTCGAACTTTGATTTAGACATGCGCTGCCCGTTCTCTTGAGTTAACGCTCAATTTTGATGGTCATGTGAACCAAATCTTCTAATTCCACATAATGTTGCAATTCCACCGCATTTGCAATTTCTCGATTCAAACCACCCAAAAACCTAGCCATAGTAGCTTCTCGATCCTCCTCTATATTTGCTCGGATCATAGTTATTTCCATTTCTTTATAATAGTCCTCCATGCTCCGGTTGCATTGCGTAAGGCTTTGCAATTTTTGATACAACTCTCTGTAATAATAGCTTGGAACAAATTGTTTTCTCATTACAGTTTTCATCTCCTCCCATATTTCTATTGAACGTTCTCTATTTCTTCTCCTACTTAAAACCAATTGATCCCACCAAACAATAGCATAATTAGAAAATTCAATGGCTGCAAGTTTTACCTTCTTCATCTCGGAGTAGTTGTGGCAATCAAAAACTAGATCCATCTTCTTTTCCCACTCAAGATAAGCCTCGGGATCATTCTTGCCTTGAAATGAAGGCACCTTCATCTTAATGCTGCCTAAATTATTATTCTCTCGATTACAATCTTTTCTAACACGTTCAACCCTCCTATTGCTGCCTACCGAGTGTCTATGTTCCTCCTCAAAACTGCCGTTGTTATATTCCTTAAAATCTTCTACTGTACGCTGTTGTTGAGCACTTTCCCTCCGATTTCTCTGATTGACATTTTCTAATCTATCCAACCGTTCACTAATTTGCTCTAATTCTAGCTTCATCATCCGTCTCATCTCTTCCACCAAAACTTCCATATATAGCCTTAAATTCATCACTATTTGTGCTTCCTCGTGGTCGTATTGAGACATGATTTCTGCAGGAGATAAGTTATAAAAAAAAAGACCTCACAATTCTCTCCCTTACGTGTTTACACTCAAGAATATGAATCACTCTGCACTCGTGTTTCACTCAAAAATTTAGGGTTCTTTTCAAACTAACAAACAATAATAAAAAATTTCTTGCAACAATTCTTCAGGACTTACTACGGCAAAATAAAGGCTGAAAATAAGGTCGTATCACGGATTTTAAAAGTTTTAATTTCACACAAAGTATTTCAATTTTATACCCACTGATTTGGAAATTGAGAATCACAAGGAAAATCTTAGAATTTGATACACAAATATTAATTAGGGTGTTGATGACAAAGTGAAATATAAAATTTTTATTTTTTTTTTTCGTTTTTTTTAGTTTTTTTCACTTTTTTTTTCTTTCTCTCTGTTTTTTTTCTTTATTTTTTTTTATATCAAGAATTACGAAAAGAATAACAAAAGTGATAGGCAAACCTGATGCTAGAATAACCTTGGCTCTGATACCAAATTATACCAACCTCGCTAAAAATAACGAGACCCGAACTCAACAAGGAATCCAAAATCGTTCTACAATCAGATTTGAATGGAACTTCGACCCGTTGTTTATAAAGAAACAAGAACCTCGGTATAATGTAAACGCGACAAATGGTAATGGAAGTCCATTCCATAAGTCACTGATGAACGTCACAATAATAATTCTTGATAAGTTCGAATAGTTCTTCAAAGAACCAAAAAGAAAAAAACTCTCAATTTTTCTGACTAATGAATTCTGATTACTTCTTATTCAAAGATGGTTTTTTATAGGCAAAATCGTATCTTATACTTACCTAAGACAGAAAGAAAAACTAACTAATTAAATAGACTTATAAATGAACTCAAACACTCCAAGGAAAGCTTACTAATTAAATAGACTTATAAATGAACTCAAACACTCCTAAATATTCCTATTTTACTTGTTAAAAAATCAAGTTTAGATTTGGCCAGACTTTTCTAGAGTTTGAATCATGCATATCCATCTTTGCTGGATATGTGGACCAAGCTCAATGGGTCTCCAATAATTTACTCGGATTCAAACTTATTGAATTAGCCTGTTAAGTGCATCTTTAAACTTCTTTACTTGTGCTCCCGTAACTGGATCAATCAGAACTTGAATTGAATTCTTTGAAGTTGTGCTGATGCGTCTTGCGGAAGCTAAGAGTGAGTTTTGTTCTTCAACTTCGTCACTGTTTAGGGGATTAGAGTTTTGAACTCTTAAACTCTTCAAATGATGATAACAAAAGAGAATTTAAAGATAAAAGCCAAGTATCCAAGGCCTAAAGGCAATGCCACCGGCCAAGGAAAAATCCACCACCAAATTTGGCAAGAATTTGGATAAAGGAAGAAGAGTTGGATTACCACTCAAAAGAAATATATTTTCATTCAACCAGCCAAAATCCCCAAAATAAGAAAAAAGGAGCCTTTTTATAGGCATTACATATTTGGTCAAACATAAAAGAAAGCTACAGATTATATAGGGACTACAAGTATTAATTATAATAAATAACTGCACAATGCTCCATATTATGCTTCCAAGAGTCATATAAATGCTTAGCTTTCATTCCAAATATTCATATAAATGCTGCTCCATGACTTTGACTCCAAGTAATCAAATTAAGGCCAAATGAAGTGTATAGACTGAGGAAATCATGGGCTGGATAAATTTGGGCTTGGGTTGACTTACCTTGTGCTGAATTTACACCATCCTCCCGGGGTTGAAGAGGATTTGCCCTCAAATCTGCAAGGTTATCACCTTCCAAATATGGGGACAAATCACCCACATTAAATGTAGTCGAGACTGAAAGTTGAACCCAAACCACCCACAAATCACCCACATTACCTTAGATGAACCCAAACCATATCTCCAGGCTGAAAGTTGGCTGCTCTCCTATTTTTGTTGGCTCGTTTCTTGTATGTTCCATTATACTTCTGTATTTAGACCCAAACAGATTCATGTAACTTCTTCATTGCTTTGCCTTTCTCAATTGCATCCACACTTACTTGAATATCGATTGGCAAAGAACTTAATTCAATAGGAGTGATAGGATTGATGCCATACATTACCTCAAATGGAGAGTGACCAGTTGTAGAACTTGGAAACCTATTATAAGCAAATTCAGCATGTGTTAATTTGATATCCCAATCTTTCAAGTTGTTGCTCACCAAAGTTCTTAGAATAGTTCCTAAAGTGCGGTTTGTGACCTCGGTCTGCCTATCAGTTTGAGGATGGTGTGAAGTGCTAAAGAGAAGTTTCGTACCAAACTTTCCCCAAAGTGTCCTCCAAAAATGACTAAGGAATTTAGTATCCCGATCTGACACAATACTCCTTGGAATCCCATGCAAACGAAAAATTTCTTTGAAAAACAAATCAACTACGTGAGAAGCATCATCTGTTTTATGGCAAGGGATGAAATGTGCCATTTTAGAAAACCGATCTACAACCACCATAACTGCATCTTTTCCCCTTTGTGTTCTCGGCAATGCAACAATGAAATCCATGCTTAAATCTTCCCAAGGCTGCTTTGGAATTGGTAATGGAGTGTAAAGGCCTGGTTTGAAGTGACTCTTAGCTCGTTGACATGTGTCACACCTCGCCACTATTACTTGGACTTCTCTCTGCATTTTTGGCCAGTAGAAACGTTCTTTAAGAATTTCCAATGTCTTGTTAACCCCAAAGTGACCACAAAGTCCTCCTCCGTGAACCTCCCTTACAATCAACTCTCGAAAATTTCCTTTTGGTACACAAAGCTTGTTTCCCTTGAAAAGAAATCCATCTTGGACAGAATAATCCTCAAAACTTCCTTTCTTGCATTCGGCCATGATCAAACTCATATCTTCATCAGTAGCATAACACTCCTTCATTAATTGGAAACCAAGAACTCGAGCGTCTAAAATAGCAAGCAATGCATATCTTCTAGACAAAGCATCCGCAACCACGTTGTTTACTCCTTTGTTGTAATTTGAAACAAAAGAGAACGATTGGAGAAATTCAACCCATTCAGCATGTCTTGAATTCAGCTTGTGTTGCCCATTGATGAACTTCAAGGCTTGGTGGTCTGAATGAAGAACAAATTGTTTAGCCCTCAAGTAATGACTTCAGTGATCTAAGGCCCTCACAATTGCATAAAATTCCTTGTCGTATGTGCTGTACCGTCTCCTTAATTCATTTAGCTTCTTACTAAAATAAGTTATGGGACGCTTAGCTTGTGCAAGAACAACACCTATTCCAACTCCACTTGCATCACATTCCACTTCAAACACTTGATCAAAATCTGGCAAAGCTAAGATTGGAGCTTCACACAATTTCTTCTTAATCACTTCAAATGCTTCATTTGCTGCTTTAGTCCATTCAAAGTTACCTTTTTTCATGCACTCAGTGACGGGTGCCATGATTGTACTGAAATTAGGAACAAATTAGCGATAGAAAGATGCTAAACCATGAAAGCTTCTGATTTCACCGATGGTTTTGGGTTGTGGCCAGCTTCTGATTGCTTCAATTTTGGAATGATCCACCATGATGCCATCTTTAGAAGCAACATAACCAAGAAACACAATACTCGGCGAGAAAAACTCACACTTCTCCAGTTTTGCATATAATTTCTTCTCCCTCAAGGTATCAAAAACTTGTTGCAAATGAGTAACATGTTCCTCCTCACTTTTGCTATACACCAAGATATCACCAAAGTATACTACAACAAATCTCTCCAAGAATGGCGTCAACACTTCATTCATAAGTCGCATGAAAGTACTAGGAGCATTAGACAAACCAAATGGCATAACTAACCATTCATACAATCCTCCCCTGGTTTTGAATGCTGTCTTCCACTCATCTCCCTCCTTCATTCTAATTTGATGGTACTTGCTTCTAAGATCAATTTTTGAAAATATCATAGAACCATGTAACTGATTTAACATATCATCAAGTCTAGGAATGGGATACCTGTACTTGATAGTGATATTATTTATGGCTCTACTATCCACACACATCCTGTAAGTTCCATCTTTCTTTGGTACTAACAACGCTGGCACTGAACATGGACTCATACTTTCTCTTACAAAACCACGATTAATCAGCTCATCCACTTGTCTTTGCAACTCCTTGGACTCCTCTGGGTTGCATCTATAGGCTGGTCTATTTGGTAGGGATGCCCCAGGTATAAGGTCAATTTAGTGCTCTATGCCTCTCAAAGGTGGTAATCCAGGTGGTAGGTCATCTGGGAAAACATCAGTGTATTCTTTGAGCAAGTTTTGGACTAGAGGGTGTGGTTTGCTCTCATTCTCAACATTCTTTCTTTCAGTTACAAGCAAGGCAAGGACAGGTTGATGTTTAAGGATGGCTTTCTCAACTTGATTCTCATTTAGGAATAGGCTCTCTTTTAGGTTTTCTGTCATGGGTGTAGGTTTGTGTATTTGTGATGGTTTCAAGGGTAGTAAGGTGATATTTTTCTCCTTCAATTTAAACGAATAAGTATTCTTTTTCCCATCATGATTAACTCCTCTATCAAACTGCCATGGTCTTCCCAACAATAAATGACATGCATCTATAGGAATAACACTTCATCAGCATAAGTTCTACCAATAGAAAAAGAAACTAGAACTTGTTTCGTAACTTGCACGGTACTCCCATTGCTGAGCCATTGAAGCTTATATAGTTGAGCATGAGCTAAGGTTGGAAGGCTCAACTTTTTCACAAGTGTTGTAGAAGCAACATTAGTACAGCTCCCACTGTCAATTATTACCGAACAAACTCTCCCATTGATGGTGCATCGGGTTTGGAACAAGATCTCCCGTTGATCTTCATTGGGGCAGATCTGAGTATGCAAAATCTTTTTTAACATAAGCATGTCCCCACTATCAACCTCTTTTACAATCTCTTCTTCATTGTCAGATTCAACAACTTCATCTTCTTTCTCTTGCAAGGACTCCTCAATCTGCTCAATCTCCTTTAAAGTCATAACCAATTATTAGGACAATTAGCTTGGAAATGTCCATAACCCTGACATTTGAAGCACTTCTTATTTCCATGGTCTGTCTTGACAAAATTCGGCTTCTTTTTAAGTGCTTCCATCAGCTTCTCTTTTCCTTTGTCCCTGGTGGTAATTTCGGGTTTGCTGAAAGATGAAGAACCCTTGTAATATGAGTTCCCCTTACTGAAATTCTTGGGTGCCGAAGTCTTCATAGCTTTCTTTTGTTTCTCGACTTTAATGGACAACTTACATACATCTTCAAACGAACAAAACGGTTGTAATTCCACCATATTAGCAATCTCCGTATTTAACCCTCCTAAGAATCTAGCAATAGTATGTTCTTTAATCTATGGTATATCACTTCGCATCATCAATCTCTCAAAATCTCGGATGTACTCTTCTACACTCCTGTCTCCTTGCTTAAGAGTGTGCAACCTAAGGTAGAGATCTTGTCTATAGTTTTCGGGCAAGAATCTCCTCCTCATCAACTTTTTCAACTTCTCCCACGATCTCACTTTTTCTTTCCCTTCTCTATCTCTCTGTTTCTTGACATTCTCCCACCATAGAGAAGCATAATCTTTAAACTTCAGAATTGCTATCTTACATTTTCTCTCATCAGAATAACCCTTGAACTCAAAGAACCTCTCAATCTCCTTAAGCCAATCCAAAAAATCATTTGGATTTAATCCCCTCTCAAATTCTGGAATATCAATCTTTAATCCTCTATCATCATCACTCTCCCTTCTTCTTCTTCTTTTGTCCACTTCAAACTCACTAGAATCACTTTCATCCCGAATTTCTTCTTCATAATAATGGTGTCTTGGGTGAGGTGATGGTCTTTGGCGGTTCTGGTTTGGAAGGGTACTCCCTCGTTTTGGTTGGCCTTGGTTTTGATTTTGGTTTCTCAAGAGCTGGAAGAATTGTTCTCTAAGTTCATTCATCTGTTTTTCAAGTTTCATAGTTACTAATTCCCATGGTGCGGGTGGAGTGGATGATCTACTCATAGTTTTTTTTTTTTTTTTTAAGTGTGGTGATACAGCAGCAGGTTAATTAGGTTTAGGGTTTTTAATGAAAATAAGAACTCCAGCAGAAATTAAGGATTCAGCAAAGAAAAGATGATAATAAGGTGAAAGATTACTCACTCTTGACAACCCGGTGCTCTGATACCAATTGATGCGTCTTGCGGAAGCTAAGAGTGAGTTTTGTTCTTCAACTTCGTCACTGTTCAGGGGATTAGAGTTTTGAACTCTTAAACTCTTCAAATGATGATAACAAAAGAGAATTTAAAGATAAAAGCCAAGTATCCAGGGCCTAAAGGCAATGCCACCAGCCAAGGAAAAATCCACCACCAAATTTGGCAAGAATTTGGATAAAGGAAGAAGAGTTGGATTACCACTCAAAAGAAATATATTTTCATTCAACCAGCCAAAATCCCCAAAATAACAAAAAAGGAGCCTTTTTATAGGCATTACATATTTGGTCAAACATAAAAGAAAGCTACAGATTATATAGAGACTACAAGTATTAATTATAATAAATAACTGCACAATGCTCCATATTATGCTTCCAAGAGTCATATAAATGCTTAGCTTTCATTCCAAAGATTCATATAAATGTTGCTCCATGACTTTGACTCCAAGTAATCAAATTAAGGCCAAATGAAGTGTATAGACTGAGGAGATCATGGGCTGGATGAATTTGGGCTTGGGTTGACTTACCTTGTGCTGAATTTACATCATGTGCCATGATTTGTATCAAGCTTGGTCCACATATCCAGCAAGATGAATCTGCATGATTCAAACTCTAGAAAAGTCTGGTCAAATCTAAACTTGATTTTTTAGCAAGTAAAATATGAATATTTAGGAGTGTTTGAATTTATTTATAAGCCTATATAATTAGTCAGCTTTCCTTAGAGTGTTTGAGTTCATTTATAAGTCTATTTAATTAGTTAACTTTTCTTTCTGTCTTAAGTGAGGAAACACCTAGAGATGAGCTGCCTGATGATCAATTAGTTTCTGAAAATGAAATTCCACTTAGTTCTTCACAGGTTGATCAAAATGAGATAGAGTCCACTTCTCCATTACATGATCAAAATTTTTCACTTAGGAGATATCAAAGAATTAGGAAACCTCCATCCGAATGGAAAAAAAATAGAGTATTCTTTTATGAGAATAAGGTAACAGCACATACTATAGAAAATTACTATACCTTAAATAACGTTAAAGAGAATTATATAGTTTTTCTAACAAAATTGGATATTTTAAAAGAGCCATCTTGCTACAATGAGGCCAAAGACACTTTTATTTGGAGAAATGCAATGGACAAAGAGTTGGAAGCTTTAGTTAAGAATAAAACATAGGAAATTGTTCCTCTTCCTCAAGATAAGAAAACAGTTGGGTGTAAGTGGGTATATAAAACAAAGTTGAAAAGTAATGGTTCTGTTGAAAAACATAAAGCTAGATTGGTAGCCAAAGGATTCACTCAAACCTATTATTTAGATTACACTGAGACATTTGCACTAGTGGCCAAAATGAACACCATTAGAGTCATCTTATCCTTAGCCGTTAACTATGAATGGGAATTGTATCAAATGGATGTTCGAAACGCTTTTTTTCAAGGAGAATTAGAAGAAGAGGTTTATATGGATATCACACAAGGATACAACGTCAAAGTACCAAGAACACATGTGTGTAAACTTAGAAAAGCCATTTATGGCTTAAAACAATCACCTAGAGCTTGGTACTTTAAGTTGCAATCTACTTTAACTTCTCAACATTTTAAAATTAATAGTGCTGATCATTCATTATTCATAAAACACTCCAATAATGGTATAACAGTTGTGATAATCTATATAGATGATATAATTATAACTGGGAGTGATAGTTTGGGAATAAAAAACACTAAAAACTATTTAAAATCTACATTTGATATTAAAGACCTTGGGTACTTACGGTATTTCTTAGGTATAGAAATTGCCCATTCTAATAAAGGGCTTTTTCTATCTAATACGAATCTCGCTAAGAATAACGAGACCCAAACTCAACAAGGAACCTAAGATCATTCTACGATCAGATTTGAATGGAATCTCGACCCGTTGTTTATAAAGAAACAAGAACCTCGGTATAATGTAGACGCCACAAACGGTGATAGAAGTCCGTTCGATAAGTCACTGATGAACGCCATAAGAATAATTCTTGATAAGTTCGAATAGTTATTCAAAGAACCAAAGAAAAAATAATTCTTAAATTTTGACTAATGAATTCTGATTGCTTCTTATTCAAAAGCAATCATTTAATTATTTGTAACAAATAAGTTACAAAATGTAACAAATTGATGACCGAAAATTTGGTTGGTAAAACTTGCAGCAATGTGTGAATAGTAATAATAACTCTGATGATAGTGTTCTTTGCACAATTATGATCGTTGCAGCGAAAGGAATCCAATAGTGTTGAGGGTGTCAAAATTCGATCAGCGGAGAAAAATGGCATTATTTACTTAAAAAAGAGACACAATAAAGAGAGAGAGAAGAAAGAGAAAGTGTTTTTAAAATAATAATTTTTTAACCATCCTATTCTTATATAAACCAATGTATGTTTTACGAAAAATCAATATTTTATAACTCTTATTTGTAAAATGACTATTTTGTCTTCCTCGAGTCTGAAGGATGGGTTTTACATACTAGATGAATGTTAATTAAGATTGTCATTAGAAACATTAGATTATTTAATATATTTGAAAGATTAGGAGGATGCAGAATAGAAAATTCAAAATGAAGTCCAGAATAATAACCAAGATGATGATGATATGGGAATGAATAGTTGTTCTATTGATGAAAATTAGCTCGAAAACTTTCGATCAATCATGAGATTGCTGCATAGATCATTCTCTAGAGGAATGATTACAAATAAGTCAATGGATTAAGTCAATGATTTCCTAGCTACCTCAAAGTTATTAGGATCTTTAATAGTATCTACTTTAGTTAAAAAGGCTCTAAAACCCTTCTTTACATTTTTTAAGGTATAGTAGTGATCAATAGGGTGTGCGGTTACCTTATTACCATAGAAAAACACTTTATTCTTTATCCATTCTGATGAATATTGCCTAAGTCTTTGAGATCTCCTAAGTGAGGGATTTTGGCCTTGGGTAGGTGTAACATGCTCCGCTTCACTTTGTGTGCTAATAGATAGTCTATCTTGTCTACTGGATGGTGACTCTATTTGAATATTCGGTTGTTCATCTCTAAGTGTTTCATCTTGGTTTTCCTCATTTCTAATTCTGCTAGATGACGAAGGTAAATCTTCTCTTACTTCACTAGGTGATCTAGGTGAACATGCATCTCGACTTTCTTTGTTAGTTTCCCTTTCATTAGACACTTCATCTTTGTGATTCTACATTATCATTACTCCAGTCTTGGTCATGGTTACTAACTATGTCACTAGATGGTGCTACATACTTGTGTATTATGGCTAAAGGAAGTGGATCCTCCACTTCACCTTTTTCATTACTAGTCCTATCAAAATATGAGTCATTTTCTATGAAAGTAACATTCCTAGAGATATATTTATCCTTAGTTAATGGATTATAGCATCTATAACTCTTAGTATCTACACAATAACCTAAAAAGATGCATTTAATGCTCCTTTCACTTAATTTATCTCTTAAATAACTTGGAATATGTACATAGCATACACATCCAAAAATTCTGAAATAGGACAGGTCCGGTTGGGTATTGTAGGCAATCTCAATTGGTGTCTTTCCTTTCAAGACCATAGATGGAGTTCGGTTAATAAGATATGTGGCCGTGAGAATGGCTTCACCCCAAAACTCTCTAGGCACATTGTGATAGAACATCATAGTTCTTGCCACCTCTAAAATATGCCTATTCTTACGCTCAACTACTCCATTTTATTCCAGAGTGTAAGGACAAGTAGTTTGGTGAACAATTCCTTTACTAGCTAAAAATCCTTTAAACAAATTGTTCACATACTCTCCTCCATTGTCAGTTCTTAACATTTTCACTTTCTTGTCAAATTGATTTTCAATCAATATTACAAACTCTCTAAAACACTCAAAAGTATCAGATTTCTTTTTAATTAGATAAATCCATGTATACCTAGATTTATGATCTATAAAAGTTACAAAATATTTGAAACCTTTATGTGATGGAGTATGAGAAGTCCATAAGTCAGAATGTATCAAGGCAAATAAATCATTATGATCATAATGAGATTGTACAAAAAGTATCTTAGTTTGTTTTCCTAAGATACAAGAATTACAATCTTTTATCTCATTAAACTTTAAACTATAAATTAATTTTTGCAAAATATGACTAGGAGAATGCCCTAATCTAGCATGCCAAAGTTCTTGGACTTTGTCGCTATCTACTTTAAAAGTCTTGCTTGAATCTTCCAAAACAAAAAGTCCATTTTTCTCTCTTCCTTCACCAATCAATTGGCAGGTCTTGATGTCATGAAAAATTACTTTATTAGGTTCAAATATGACATAACAATCTAAATCTTTTGTAATTCTACTTACGAACAACAAATTTGAAGAAAAACATGGCATATAAAGACTTTTAGTATGCTTAGACAAAATATTCAAATGTCCTAAGCCACTAATTGGTATATCTTTTCCATTAGCTATACTCACCCATTTATCCTTTCCTATAGACTCAATTTTAGAAGCTAAATTTTTACTTCTAAACATGTGATTTGTAGCACTCGAGTCTATAACCCAAGGATCAATATTCAAAGATAAGTTAGAGACCAAACCTTGAGAGGTGCTCAGCTTTTGAGATTGAAGAAACTTTGCAAATTGCTCAATGAAGTTTGTGGACAATTCTGCCTCTGATGTGTGTTGTGATTCTTGCGAAACTTTGGCTTTATTCTCCTTCCTCAAGTGAGGATGAAGCTTAAAACACTTATCCTTGTTATGCCTAAACTTTCCACAATGATCACAAAACCTACAATTTCTTTTGATGTGTCCTAGCCTTCCACATCTTTCACACTTCATGGTTTTGCTCTCTTTCAACCTTTGAGTTACCATTGCTTCTTCTTTTGCCTTCACAAATGCACCTTTCTCAGTTTCAGGCTCATCTCTGTCAAATGCTTTTCTAGCCATCAATTTCTTATCCACAACATTCACCACATCATCATACGGTGGCATCTCCTTATTCCTTAGAATTTGATTTCTAAGGTCTCCAAAACTATGCCCTAATCCTGCCAAGAGGAAACAAACAAGATCTTCATTAGCCTTTTTTTCCAAATTCTTCCTCATTGGCAGTAATTGGTCTCAAACACTCCAATTCATCCCATGCTTCCTTGATTTTGTTGGAGTAGGAAAGGAAATCACTCCCATTCATCTTGGCATTTGTGATGATTTCCCTCAACTCATAAACTTTCAAGAGATTTCCTTGATTCCCCAACCTTCTAGCAAGTGCATTCCAAAGGTCTTTGGCAGTTTTGGCTTTGTTAAAGGCACCAACCAAGGATTGATCAATGGAATTGATAATCCAAATGATGACAAGATTGTCAATATATCTCCATTCGACATATTCTTTATCTCCTACCTTAGGTTGATTAATTTCTCCATCAACAAATCCGAGAACCGTCATGCCCAATAAGGCCCTTGTAGCATTTGTCACCCATATAGAGTAATTCCTTCCATTGAGGGGGAATGCAGTAAACTTGGTGGTGATTTTGTAGTCAGAATCAATATTGAAAAAACTCTCCCTCTTGGCAGAACTGCTTCCCTCTTGTGTAGCCATTCTAATTTTAACAACTTGACTTTGCACAATGGAGACTAATCACACACCAAGAGAGAGGAAAGAAAAAGAAAGAAAGATGATAAAAAGAGCTCCCTAGATGTGGCCAAGCTCTGATACCATGTTGATTAAATATATTTGAATGTGTTTAGCTCACGATTTCAAATATTCAACAAAAACTGAAAGAAAAAAATAAATAGATAAAAAGATATCAAGAGAAAAAAATGAATAGCATTTTATTTCATACATCAAATATTTACACATTTTGAGTTTATATATACAATATCCTAACGGTTAGGTACAAACTTACTTTACTTTTTCAACAACTAGGTACAACAAATAATAACATATCTTTCAAATTTAAAAAACTAGCTGTTATTTTGTCCTTTAATATCTAGCTTTTTTTAAAACTAGAAATAGGTTTTGGGCTAAATGTGGGCATCTATAAACAACTCAAAAAGTTATTTGGACTTTTCTTCATTCTTTGAATCTTCACTCTTAATTTCTTTATCTTCAACATATAGAACCCTTTAGTCTGTTTTGACAATAAATCAAAATCTGGCAAATACTTAATGGGTACATGCTTTCCATTAGCAATTTTGATACTTTGTATTTTCTTTAAATGATATAATCTAGATGCTTTATTTATGTTTCTAAACATATGATCACTAGCTCCTGAGTCTATAATCCATGGTTCAAAATCATTACAAGAGTTAAAATGAGAGTCAAGAAGAGTATCATCCTCCCATTTGCCTTTGTGAGCGTGGTGCTGGGTTCCAAGTGCTTCTGAATTGATTTGAAGTTGGTTCCTTATCACCTTGGCAATATCGTCAAGACTAAAGGAGTGAACACTTGAAATCTTAGTAATGGGAGCTAAATATGTATTGAAACACTATAGATACTTTGATTTGAAACTTTGCCCTTTTTGAACCATAAAGGCAAGGGTTCTGGATGAAGGTGCCAATACCGATCTTTAGAGTGACTATTCTTGTGATAATGGTCACACTTAGCCTGCATTTGGTTGTTGTTGTTTCCCTTTGACTTAGCCACTAAGGTTTCAGTTTTAGGCTTCTCTTAAACCAAAAAAGAGTTTGTCTCCACCTTGTTGTCATGGCCATTTGTGTCTAAAACACGATGGGCTGTTTCTTTCTTATAGATCATGTAACAAACTTCATCAAAGGGTGGTATTTCATTGCTTCTCAGTATTTGATTCCAAATATCGTTAAACTTAGAATTCAAGCTAGCAAGGTAAGTAAACACCTTATCCTCATTAGCTCATGCAAGAATGATGGCAATGTCATTAGTTTTTGGCCAATGGAGTGAAGCTCATCCCAAGCCTCTACAAATTTTTCCAAGTGTTCAATTGCGCTCATCCCACCTTGGTTAAGCTTGTTAAGAAAAGATTTGAGCTCATACACCCTCATGAGATTCTTTTGTTAACCATAGATTCTCTTAATAAAATCCCACAGCTCCTTAGAAGTCTCAGCATTGGAGAAAATACCAATCAAATTTGGTTCTATAGAGTGAAGGATCCAAGTTAGAATCATTTTGTCTACTTGGAACCATTCTTCAAATCCATCATCATCCAAAGGTCTTTTAACCCTTCATGTGACAAACCCGTATCTACCTTTACCACACAAAGCATTTGTTGCAGCCTTGACCCATATAGGGTAGTTGTGGTTGTTTAGTAGAATAGAGGTGAGTTTAAGGGAGGTGTTAGCATCTACTTCCATGATCTTCAAAGTGGTTCGACTGAAGGTGTTGATGGTGGTTTGAGAAGGTGTTTCACTTGGTTTGAAGGTGCCTAAGAAAGGCTCCTCACTTGCCATTTAAAGTTGGCCAAAAGATAGAAGATACTTTTTAAGCACAACCATGAAGAATCAAAGAACAAGAAGAAGGAGAAGAAGTATAGGAGCTTACTGCTCTGATACCATGTTAACTTTGATGATCAAAGTATAAGAAGTGAGCTTGAGAATTTCAGCCAAAGAGAGAAAAATGAAGAAGATGAGAGAATTGCCTTTTTTCCTTCTACCATAATCATTTACACATCTTGGGTTTATATATACAACATTCGAACGGTTAGGTACAAACTTACTTTACTTTTACAACAACTAGGTACAACATATAATAACATATGTTTCAAATTCAAAAAACTAGTTGTTATTTTGTCCTTTAGTTGTTGAAAATAATAGTCATAGCCCATTAAAAGGCCCAAGATTACTCACACAATCTACAAGGCCCATTACAAGCAACTAGACACAACAAGACAAATAAACTAGCCGTTGAACAGTAACCGTTATGAACAGTAATTGTCAAAAAATTTGAAAAACTAGCTGTTACAAACTTATGTATATAAACACATCATTGTAAATGAAAAAATGAGAAAAATCAATACTTTCTTTTACACTTGAAACTTCATCATTCTTTTATCAATATTTTTTATATGGTATTAGAGAAAGTTTCATCTTAAATCTACCTTCTATCTTTGTTTCTTGTTGGTTCTTGATGTATCAAGACATTCTCCTTCAAAGCCAAATTAAGAAATGGAAAAGAAGGGCTCATCATACAACACCAAGAACAAAAGTTCCTTCAAGGGAGTTGACAATGATGGTAATACCACCTTGAAACTTGCCACATTTCCCTTGAATGGAAAAAATTATTCAATTTGGCTCAATCCCGCTGAACGAGCATTAAGTGGAAAACGAGTGTTAGGCTTTGTCAATGGAAGAATCACAAAGCCTACTGACACATCAAGTGAAGAATATGAAGATTGGTGTTATAATGACAACTTGGTGTATACATGGATTTTGAATTCCATGGAGCCAGCCTTGGTGGGTGCATTCTTGAAAGTTGAAACTTCTAAAGGACTTTGGGAGTCTATAAAGAGACAATTTGGTCATCAAGGAAATTTGATGAGAATATATGAGTTGAAGCATTTCATCAACAATATCAGTCTTGGTGGAGGTAATCCAATAGAGTACAACACCAAAATTAAGGAAGCATGGGATGAACTTCAATCCTTAATGCAAGACAAAGAATGTAATAACTAAATTTGACCCATAACATCTATGTTATCTTTTTTTTTTTTTAATCTTTTTCTCATTCAAAACAATTTGCTTTCTTAATGATCCTTTACAAGAGTGGGATTGTAACAATCTCAATTTTTGTAGTTATTTAAGTTTTTTTAAATAGTTAATTTCTTTTACTATAGCAAAAGATAAATTATTTTATTAGTTACAGCCATCCAAATGCACCTTTAGCATAACTTTTGAATATATTTTTATATTGTGATCATGGTAATTTACAAGTACTAAATTTTGATAACTAGAATTGAAAATTTTAATTAGACTTTGTTTAATATTGTATAATTTCATTAAATGTCTAAGGCAAACTAAAAATCGTATTTAATAAAACTAGTTTTTTTAAAAAATTAACTCATTTATATACTAATATTTAACTCTCAATTATATAATTGTATTTAATATTAGTAAATTTAAATAAAATTTATTCATATACTGTTGTGAATAGTGGCTTACCCCTCTCTCATATTAGAGACGTCAAACGGGTTGGATTAGGTTGGCCCAAACTCAGAAGTGTTCATGCTGGGCTGAGCTTAACTCATGTTCTCGGCACAGTTCGTAAAGTCCGACCCACATGGGCTATGCTGAGCTTAGGCTTGGACCGGCCTATAAACCTAAACCAAAAATATATTTTAAAAAAAACCAGAGGCCCAGCCCTTTTCTTAGCCTTCTTCTTCTTCTCCTTCGATTTCACTCTCTCTCTCTCTCTCTCTCTTACATTCTCAATTTTCCTAATGGATCAATTAATTAATAAAAAAAACTTCATAAGTGCACTTGAAGGTTCAGTTTTTGACTTCAAAAATTTATGTTAATGTGAAATTTATTTATTTCATGTGAAAAATGATTTAAACATATATAGTTAGAAATGTTTAAATAGTGAGAAAAGTTTGTAAAACTTTTTAACATTTCTTGTTGGCTTCTTTCTTATTTCTTTGACTGATTCTTTTTTTTTTCTATTCTCCCTTTCATTCTATCAGAATGAAAAGGAATTGAAAATTTGTGAAATAAGTGTAGAGTTAGAAAGAATGATTGTAGTTTGAGAGAGTGATTGCTTTGCAACAAAAGAAAATTTGTGAAATGCATTGAAAATTTGTGAAAATTTGAGATACATGGAAGAATGAAAGTTAAAGCTATCAATGAAGGTGCAAAATGCAAGGCTTAGCTTGAAAGAGTGATTGCTTTGCAGGAAAGGAAAGTAAAGAAAACAAAGACTTTGTAACTCACACTCCTATCTCCTCTTTTCACAACAGCATGTGATTTAATTTTGAAATACATATACAGTGTGTTTATTAATTTGGAATTAAAATTATTGAAGATTTTCTTATTAAAATGATAGCAAGAATGGAAATAAAACTAGTGGAGCCCACATAATAGAAATGAGAATTAATTCTCAATAGGAAGCGTGGTAATGAGATTCTTATTCTTAAAATTGACTCTTTTATTATTATCAAATAATATAATATTTTATTTTATTTTTTATTTTTTAAAAAAATATAAAGTTAAAAATCAATCAAAATTATTTTTTTTACTTTTCTTTTAATAAAATTATCTAAGCTTAAAATAATAATAATTAGTATTATTTTTATTAATATTTTTATAATTATTATTAAAAAATTAGTATTATGATAATTAATTATTAATAAAAATAAGTTTTAAATAATTATTATAATATAATAATAATAACCAAGAAAAAATTAATTAAAGGTATTTTAGTAATTTAAAATAATCTTTTTATTTTAATTCTAATTTTTATGATTAAAATAAATAATTTATTTTAATTTTTATTTTTTATTTCAATTTTAATTCATTCTAATTTTAACTTATTCTTATTATGAATTAATAAACTTACTAGTGATGTAAGGGGTTCTTTCAATGCCCCTGATGATGTCCACAAATTACCTACTGATTGAGGAATCGCTTTTTGTAATTCACCTGCGAGTTTGATGAACGAACAAAGTTGCTCTCTGCCCCGCTGAACAGGGATCCTGCACAGGACATGCTTGAGCTATTTTTGGGTCCTTTGCTGAAGAAACCTTTACAAGAGGAAACTAGGACTAAATTTACCACAAATGATATTGATTTGTCCAATGGTTTTCGAAAATTGAGTTAGAATGATGTTGGAGGAGAAAATGCGCCCATGATGAAAATGAAGAGAAGTCTTAAAGACAAGGTAGCAATGTCACTTGATTGAATAAGATTTCCACAATTTTGGCACCACACATTTGGGAAGTCAGAGCAGGAACTGCAAGAGTAATTTGGTCAATCAAAGCTCACTTTTCACCTTAATCATATCCTTGGCATGATGATGCATATTTTCCACTTGTTATTTTGTTCTGTTTCTATTTCTCTGCAGTTTAAGTTTTTCAATCTTGTGGGATAGCCTCCGCATAGAACAAAATGGAGCAAAGAATACATTAAATATTTTCGAATAAATAATTAATCCAACTTTTGTTCATTTCACCCTTTCCTTGTTAAATTTCTAGTTTGTTCTCTGTTGATCATAATAACTTTACTGCATGTCATTAATGTTAGATTTTCTCCTCTTTAGTGTGTCAAAATATAAGTATTTATTGAGAATTATAGCTCAGTGTGTTCACAGAGCTATATAATATAGAGCAGGTGTAGAAATGTATAGAAATGAATTTTTATATATAATATAGAGCAGGTGTAGAAATGTATAGAAATGAATTTTTATGTGCCTTTATCAATTGAATCATGTACTATTAAGTGCTTTATTCTTAGTTAATATTCCGAGCATGCAAATACTTGAAATCAATAAGTGCCATATTTTGGGGAGTTCTCTCTCACCTCACGTATGAGTTAAAACAGGGAATTTATATCTCTTTAAGAAATAGTTTTAGGGGCCATACCCCATAACTGCCATATCATTTGCATCCTGGCATCTGCTCACACTCTAGTTTTTATTTTTGTTTATGTTTGAATCTCTCCTTATAGTTTTCTGCATGCAATAGCACCATATCAAATATTTTTCAGTATTAATTCAAACTGGAATTTGGCATTTTTTTGTTTGTTGATGGGTGACCTAAAGACTATGACTGTTTAGCTTTCTGTAAACATTGGATTTTTTATATGTGCTGAGTTAATTAGTACAGTGGATTATCTGTCTTCTTGGGTGGTGCTTTAATTCCAAATATTCTTAATAGAAACAATTCTCCTACTGTTTATCCATGCCTCTATTATAGAAATGTTGCTTAGCATTGATCTGGAAAAGTGTATTTTCTGGTGATGATATGTAAAATCATATCAAAGAAATAGAGTGATGGTTAGGGAGGGTTGACAAACTGAATTAGATTGAAACCGTGTGGACTTGGTTTGCAGCTTTGATTTTGCACCAACTTCTTGTTAGTTGCAATGTGAGATCCCTATCCAAGGTAGGTCCATTGATTTTGCTGGTGATTGAGATTTCTCTCTGAACTTCATTGAAAATGTTTCAGCCATCTGCCCAGACCATAACTTGAAAGCATGTCTTGGTATGCCTCTGCATTTTCCTGTATTAGTTTAGCTTACATCTCAGTTGGACTTGTTTCCCAATAGAAATTGTCACTGTAATGCTTTGCCATCTAATTTGTTTAATTTTGTTTTTTTCTTTTTGCTTTTTCTTCATTTTGTCCTTTTATGCTTGAGATTTAACTTACAAGCACGCTTCATCTTGACTGATTCATTTCAATGTTCACAGCATTGCTTTGTTGTCTGGAATCTTGCAAATATCTGTGTGTTTGAGAAATTTTACCTTTTTATTTTCTGGGTCAATCTTTTCTCCTAGTTTATGATGTTCTCATTGATTTTATGTTGGAGTCTAGAGTATTGCTCTTCACAATGTTACTCTGCATGGTTGTTTTCAACTTTCATAGCCTGTCTACTAGCTTCTTTCGGTCGAAAATCCTACTTATTAGCTGTGTTAAATTCTTCACATGCTCCTTTAAAAGTTTTGTATGTCGTGGCCAGTAATTTCTCCAATTCAATTTTGGTTTATTCACTTGCTATTTCTGCATCAAATTTTTGGCATAGTTACACTCTGAATTAACTTGAAAGAGACGAGAAGTGCGGTAAGTATTACTTTATTATTTATTTGTCCCCAAAACATAGCGACATAACACTCACATAGCTTCACATAAATACAAGGTAAATGATATCTGTTGGTATCTGTTGTAGTGTACTATGGTGTGTGAAACGTACAAACGGTAAGCAGATAAAAATTAATGTGGTATGAATGGTGGAATTGATGTTTAGAAGTTGATAATAGGGGGCATTGTCTTGATCAAATCCAAACCGCGTGCTTTTATATAAAACTTTTTCTTGTATATATATTGAATAGAATATTCAATTATATTTATGCATCCATAGAATATGCCGTATGACTGACTCCTCCCTAGTGCTGAACATCGACTGTTTGTGTTTGTAAAAATCTTGAAAGTCCAACTTTATGCCCAATTTTCTTAACGTCTTCTTGCACTTGGTTTCTGTACTCTCCAAAAGTAAATTTTCTGTAAGTGGAAGGTTCTTTGTAACTCCCAATTAAAGAATTATATGAAGGGCATAGGAAGTAAGCTATTGAGTATCGTTCTTTCTTCCCATTAGCCATCACTTTGTGCTCTACACTTTTGTAAACATCATTGCTCCATGCCTGAACAATGAAAAAAAAAATTGTCAAGTACTGGATTGATGATTGTGTTTTAATTTGATCTTTATTTTTGTCTTTGATTTAGAATTACCTGGAAAAGATCACCAATGTTGACAATAAGAGCATCAAGATTAGGTTTAACAGGCACCCATCTGGAATCCTTCACGAGTTGAAGTCCACCGACTTCATCTTGATAAAGGATTGTAAGAAAATCACTGTCAGTGTGGGGTACTAATCCGAAAACTTCTGGAGATATTGGACACTCTGGGTAGCAATTCAACCGAAGAAAACAAGTGCTTTCATCACAAATATCGTCAATCATTGCACTGTGATTGCTCAGGTTTTCTGCTAGAATCCTTGCCAGTAATCGGGCTAGCTTTGACATTGCTGCTGCAAATTCTGTCATCATCATCCTATATATTCATAGGAGACATGGCAAATAGGAAGTGGAAGTCAATAGCTTTTGCAGTAATGTTTGGATAAAATAAAATCGAATTTGTACCTTAAAGAAGTAAACTCTCCATAGGAAGCTTCATCTGAAATTTTGGTGAGAGGTACATGGAAAGCTTCAGACCAAGAGAACTGCTTTGGACAAGTAGCTGTTGGAGTTCCCCATCTGTACGAATTATTCAGAAGTCCGCAAGTAGCTTTCGCTTCAAAAGGTGTTTTAAACAATAATTCTTGCTCCTTCCTCGTATTTCTAAGTAGCTCAGGGCTTATGCCATGATTCAC
The DNA here is from genome assembly GCA_032401905.1 of Swietenia macrophylla. Lineage (NCBI taxonomy): Eukaryota > Viridiplantae > Streptophyta > Magnoliopsida > Sapindales > Meliaceae > Swietenia > Swietenia macrophylla. The sequence goes on along the minus strand of CP135584.1, from coordinate 5,547,512 downwards.
TACTTGGAAGAATCCCCATTCGGATGATGCTCTGCAAATGGCTTCGGCGCAAGCTACCTTTTCCTTTTGATCTTGGCTGTTTCGGAGGCAATTGAGGTCAATTAATGGAAGTTGGCATTCTTCCATGGTGATTCCACTCTCACTTTTAAGGGTAGAAATCTCAGCTTGGTGGCGCAAAAGCGTTCCAAAATGATGCTGCAGAGGAGGGTTTGAGTTAATCATCATATGACTGTTGTATCAGATTCAATAGTGACGAGAAGTGCAAGAAGAGGAAGAAAGAATGTATACAATTAAAGATTGTAACTATGTCTATTGATACATGTATACACATGCATATATTAATATGTCTATGGATATATATATATATATATAGTTTTGAGAGAGAGAACGGGGAAGGGAAGAGAATACGAAGAGCACAAGGAGAAGAGAACAAGGGAAAATAAAGAAACCAAATTCATGACAGTTGTCACAAGGAGAGGATTTCCCTCTGAAATTGTCTGGGAGAGACGCAGTCTTCACACATACTAAAATAATGTAACACATGAAGGGATAGAATACAAAAGCAAGTGGGAAAACCATGATTAAAAAGGATGGATCCAAACCACCATGTTAATTTTACTCTCTCTTTTTGACAACTTGAAAACATTCGTTGATTTTGGCAAAATATGTTCCCATCTAGCATTAATAATTGTTCCATTTGGAAAATAATTTTTACCTGCTTCTTTAATCATTAAAAAAAAAATTAAAAACCCAAGTCATGTGTATTATTTTGTTGGATACCTACTTCACTAACTGTATTTAGTAAGCTCTTCTCTAAAGTTTTTTTTTTTTTTATTCTTCTTCTTCTTCGGGGCTAAATTCTCTGAATTTGTCTGAGTAATCGATAAAAGAAAGAGGGAAAACAGAATCATTTGACTTTTCGCAGGAAAATGAAATAGAAAATGGAACACATGGGTATGATTTCCTCGATCCTAAAAAAACAACATTGCTGTACGACAGATATTCGTTGAAATCGATTATCGAGAGATGATTGCATAACGGCACGTAGCATGTTCTTTTTAATCATTTGATTTCGTTCCCAATGAGGAAAGACACATGAGTTATAAGGTCTTAAATTTGATCCATTTTTCCAACTATATATTTAATTATCGGCGCCTTTTTAAGTTGATCATCAATCCTAATTAATTGAAGATAGAAAGATTCCCATTCTATTCTCATTTTCCCTGTTCTGTTGCCGAAGAAAAAGATTCCTTATTCATTCATATTACCTTCCCATTGCTTACGATTGTTAGACGGATTACTTTAATACTTGGAATCATCATATAAAAAACTATTTTCAAAGTATAATTCTGTGGAATGTACGTATGTATGTTAATTGCATGGGATGATGATTCATTCATTGCAAAGGAAAAGGAAATCAAATGAAAGTCTAGTCAAAGATGTGGTGCTTGGCTGCCAAGAAACTGAGAAAGGAAGAAGGAAGCATGCGCTTCTTTTCTTGAAAAAGAAAAGGGCATGTGATTGAGAAGTGAGGGATCTATTCTAAGTGCCCCGCCAAATCATAATCATAATTACAATCATAAATAAGCGAAAATGCAAAGAACGCGAACACGATCATGGTCATGTTGTACTGCCGCCCGAGAAGGCAAGAGAAGACTCCAAAGCCTTCGCATTTTTATTTGAATAATAAAAAAAAAAAATAATAATAATAATTTTAAAGAAATATAAAAGCTTTGAAATTTGAAGAATAAAAATTGTGATTGTGCGATGTTAATTGTGAACTTGCAGCCGCCCAGAGACATTGCCACACAAACAACCATGTCTTCTATGTCATTGTCATTATATTTCATGCACAATCCCTACCCCTAGCCCTACTGCCTACGTCAGGCAGATTCTTATTACTAATTGTTAATTGTTAATTGTCAATTATTAATTATTAATGGTTGCAGAGTATCAGATGCTCAAACTCCACATTATTGTATTAAGCCCGTAAGGCGGCTTACTATTTATTATAATTTCAACCAAACCACCTTTTAACTCTAATTTTTTTTTTAATATAAAAGGCTATATAATGTTGTTCCTACTACGCATTTATGTATTTGCAGTATAAAATTTTCTAACTTACTATGCATTTAATTTTAAATTAATTAATTTAAGAAATTATTAACAACTAATTCTACAAACATAATCAATTTTTGACTGTTTTTACAAAAACTTCAACGTTTAAATAATATTATATTAAAATAAAAAATGACACAATTAATTTTCATTTGAAAGAACTTGTCATTGGCCTTTTATTTTGAAGAATAATTTTTTTTTGTTAGTTTGACATTTATACAAATTTATTCACAAATTTTGTTGTTAGTGTGACCTCACTAGAAATCTATTCATCATTGAAGACAGACAAAACACAATTTCTCTTATTAATTACAACTAAAAAGGCTTTATTATAATGCTGTGTATAAATTGAAGCTCTGCATCTTGTGTTAATTGAGACAAAATTATCAATTGTATTCAATGGGAAAGTCAGCCTGGGCTGGAGTGGAATTTTGGTTGAGACTCTATTACTTTTTGTCTCTTCCTTATGGCTTTTAACGGCTACAGGGAACTTTTGCCTCATTTTCTTCTTTCTCTTTCTCTGAATTTTCACGTGGATTTAAGAACTATGGCGACACGAATATTATTCATAATCGATACCAAAAAAGAAAAATAAAATAAAAAAAGTCACAAAGTCTGATTTTGGGCCCATGTTTAATTGTGTCTGAGTCCAAAAAAGGTTCTTTTTTTTTGTCCAAAGTTACTCTGTTTGAACGAAAAATACACCTGCAGTAAGTTAGTTACTAATTCTTTGACAGCCTTAATTAATTTTATATCTTCAATATTAAAGTATTAACCATTTTTGTTTAATTCATTGTACAGAGGTCTCACTAGACCACAAAGTTTTGGTATAAATTTTTTAAATTAATTTACTACTCTTAAAAATTTTGTAATTCTTTTCCATCTTCTATTTTATCCGAAAATTCTACTATCATTTTGCTAATATGATTCTGCAATCTAACTTTTCCCTAGTTTATTGTTAATCATAAAAATTATATTTCTTTTATATATAGGCTCTTTTTTTTCCATTTGGTGTTTTGCATGTTTTAATTTTACAAAAAACTAAAATATCATCTATATATACCAAAAAAAAAATTCATTTTTGTTAAAAATACTATCCATTTTTCTTTGGAAGGTAGATGATATATATTTTTAATTCAAATGGCATAACAAGCCATTCATAATGTTCTTTTAAACAACTAAATAATCTTCATTCCAATGGAATTATTATTAAGTCTTGCTTAACAAAATTTTGATTTACAATCAAATTCAGTAAAATTTTACTCTTTTGTATATTATTAATTAAATAATCTTTATTGAAAATTTTATAGAGATTATTATATTTGTTATAATTAATTATCATTCTATTTTTTCCTCTTTTTACTTCACTATAATTATTAAAAATTAAAGTTGGATTTTTATGTCTACTATTAAATTTTTTAATTAGTTGTAACTTCAGTAGTTCATTTGTGTGTAGCTCAAATTGTTCCTTATCATATAGGTTTTACGATATGCCTATAGCTTTAATTGTTATATTAAAAATATTAACTTTTAATTTGTACATATATTTATTTATACCTAATAAAAGGTGTTCTATTATTCCTTGACTTTCTACCGTATCTATCCGTTCTTTAATTCTTGAGGCCAAGTTTGGCATTATGTACAATTTGTTTTATCTTCTAAACTTTCAAAGTGATTTTTTTTATCTCAATATTTCTTTCTTTTATTGGTCTACAATATTCTAATATTTTATCTTCTTAATGTTCTATTTTATGAATGTTGTAAATATTTTTTGACAGATAAATATATAGAGTAGGTGGGGTTATATGTTCACTTTCCTTAAAGAAATTTACTCTTGAATTAATTATTGACATTCCTCCCATTTTTCTTAATATAAAACTTAATCCTAATTTTCAAAGATGAGAACCACTATGATTGTACGCTAATTGTGGTGGAGTGTAATTCATATCACTAATTTTTATGAGTTGTTTGAATTATGTCTTTTTTTATATTTATAATTGTATTAGTTATTTCTATTAAATTAATAGAATCTACTAAATCTCTATAGATTACGCATTTACTAGTTCTTGTATATATTCTTGCTCTTGCTTTATTTCTTTATTTTTAAAATCTAATTTTATCAAGACAATTATCAAAATAGTACCTACTTTATTAATTTCTTCGTTCCTAATCTATTTGTTTCTTCATGCTTATTTTATTTTTTAATTTAAAATTTCAAAACATTTAATGCAACACATTCCTAGGCCCTTTTGACTCATATAGAGATTTTGATTGTATTGTTTACAATTTTTGCACTTTTGTCCTATTTGACTAAAACTTAATTTAGAATCAATTTCTTCTAGTATAATAAAATTTTCTAAGTTAGTTTCACAAGTAGTTTGTGTATCACTATCATCTTGTATGTAATTTCATTCAATCCAATGTTATTTTTTTAAGCTAGAATATATATATATATATATATATATATATATATTTTTGTGATAGTTAAAGGTGTTGAAAATGAGATAAACTTTATGCAGAAGAACCAAGCCTGAGATTTGGTTAACTTAACAAAAGAAGTCAAACATAAAGTTGACAAATGGATGTTTAAAAATAAACTAGACTCAAACATAAAGTTGAAAAATATGCTTTAGTTGCTAAGAATTACATTAAATAAAAGTTAGTCAACTATAAATATATTTTCCCTTTATTTTAAAGAAAGATTATTTTAGAATAGTAATGACATTAGTATTTCATTTTTATCTCGATTGCACAAGATAGACATGAAGACTACTTTCTAAATGGTATCTTGTTTGAGAAATGTTTATGAGATACAATATAAAGGTTTTGAAATTAAGGGTAAGGAACATTTAGTTTACAAGCTTTAAAAATTCATTTGTAGCTCAAAATAAGCACCTACATGATGGTACTTAAAGTTTGATGAGTTGGGTTTAAACAAATATTTTTAATGATGGCATTTATATGAAAGTTGTTAATATTAACTTAATCTTTTTGGTGTTGTGCGGTGATGACATATTACTTGCAAGTATTGACAATGTTTTAATATGAATGAGTAAGTTGCTTTTATCTTAAGAAATTGAGATGAATGATCTTGGTGAAGTATTTTTTATCATTGCCACAAAAATTGATATGAGATATGTTTTCTAGGATTCTTTTATTCACAAAAAAAACCAACAAAGATAAGTTTTGAAAAGACTCAACACGTAACAATGTAGAGGTGGTAATACACTTGTTATAAAAAAAGGAAAGTTTAGTTAGTTTCTGTACCCAACAAATGACCGAGAATGAGATCTAATTAAAAACATTTCTTATGCCAATGCTGTTAGGAGTTTAATGTATGTTCAAGTTTATGCATGACTAAATATAACCTTTTTCATCTAGATGTTCGAACAATGTCAAAGTGACCATGGTATGGCTCATTAGAATGCAACAAAGAAAGTTAAAACTATTTCGTAAAAACTAAAGATTTTATACTGATATATGAGAAGATTGAAAATTTTTAAATGATAAATTATTTTGAGTTTGATTGTTTTGGTTGCCAAGACATAATGAAATTCATTTCAAGTTGCACCTTACTAGTGACTAGAGGAGCAATATCACCAAAAATTATTTAAAAATATTTACAATATTGTCTATTACAATGGAGATAAAGTTTATTGCCTGTCACGAGGCCATTTCACATGCATATAGTTACAAAATTTTATTTCTTAACTTCAAGTTATGGATGTTTTTTCCAAACTTTTGGTAGTTTTTGTGATAATTATGTTCACTTATGTATATAAGCAACAGCAAAAGTTCAAGAAAATTTAACATATAGATATTAACTTGTTAAAGAGAGGATTCAAAAGAAAATAATCATGAATTAAATTATTTCAATCTTTTCATATTTAGTCACCAAGTAAAATAAGTTCTTAACTCAAACTCTTTCGATTTAAACAACCTAGAATATGCTTTCCAATTTTAGTCTAATGAAAAATTTTAACAAGGAAAGATAAGGTTGAGTTAAGAAACAAACATACAAGCTTGATTTGTTCCTAAGTTATATTCCACATGCAATCAAATAAAAATATCCCATAACTTTTGATAACAATTGCTACTTTTGTTTAACAATCTTGACCATTGCAGATCAAAACCCTGGACAAGCAATCACATCATTAATATATATATTTAGCTACATTTAGCTAGCATCTAAATAAACAAGAAAGCAAATTTTAACAATAAAATTGACATGATGTAACAAATTTGGAGAAAGATGAAAAAGTTTTAAAAATTAGTCAATAATATTTATATCTAGGGTTTTAAAATTCACCCTTAATCAAAGAAAAACTTAATTGTACATTATATAGATGTTTTAAAATAAAGACTAAGAAAAGAAAAGAAAACAGATAGTGATGTAGAAATACAACTTTAGATAAAGTAAGATATTCTTCCTTTTGTTTTTTAATAGCCACTCATTTAGTGCTATGTTGACTTCTTCTTTACTTGTCAAAATTTGAAATATATATTATTTTAATTACTACAATCAAACTATTTTAAATCTGCTAATAAGTAAGATATCAATGAAACTTTACTTTTCAATAAAGGAAACCTTGCATTATTTAGAGTTATACAAAGAAAAGTTATTATTATTTTAGTGACCATTATTTAAGTTATTATTCCTAAGTTATTATTCCTACAATTAGGATTTTTTTTCTATTTTCTAAGAAATGTCCTTATTTTTCTCTTGTTAAAATAAGCCTTTAATTTGTTCTCTAATAAGCTTTCTTATTTTCTTTGAAAAAGCTTACTTAAATCTATAATAAATAAAGAAAACTTTGAAAATGCATGTTTTAAATTTATTTCTTTATCTTTGCTTAAAAATATCTATCAAATATCGAACCCAGCATTCTTGAAAACCTTTATTTTACACTAATTCATAGCTTTTCATCTCCTTTTATTTCTTTGTCTTTGACTTAAAAAATTTAAGGACTAACAAAAAAAGTGATAGGATTTAATATAAAAATAATCCAAAATTATACATTTATCAATCATAGTACAATCAACTCTACAAAAGTCATAAGAATCTCTCAAAATTTGTCAAGCAACAAGAAGTTCACTTTCCAAACACAATCAAAAACACTGAGTTTAATTTTTTTCTTTAGAGATTCCAATTTTTTTCTTCTATTCAAGCAACGACTTAAAGAATTATCTACGCAAAAACATACCACCACCTACAAAAATGATTTCCAATTATGATGAAGAAATGATTATCACTTCTAAAACTTTAAAATAAAAACGCAAAAGAAATAAGTCTAACAACTGATGATATAAAAGTGGGAATTTATAATTCAATAACTTAGACTATTTAGTAGTTGAGAAAATCAACAAGAAAATTGAAAGAAACTTGCTTAATGTAGAGAATTCTTATAAATGAATAACTTTCTTAATTTAATATTAAATACACTAAACTTATACACATACACAAGCACCCATACAAAAGTTCATTATTAGCTAACTGATTTCATCAACTTCACCTACATGAGTTAATTAGTTACAAGATTGTTAACTACTATATCAAACTAACTTAATTACTAACCAATCTAGCTGTTGACCGACTCATTAACAATTGTGCTTCTCTTTATCATTTATCAAATTATTTTTCAACTTTATAACTCCCCACATCATTTTCCAGATGATCTTCTTAACTCTAACTTAGTTTAACTAATAACAAAATTGATCAGCTTAGCTTGCTTTATCATCCCTCCTTCCCCTCAAGTTCAAGAGGCTAGGAGGCATTGCTTCTAAAATAAATGAATTAAGAAAAAGTTAGAGGTTTAGTAGGAACGTTTATAATTTGTTAAAACTAAGAACATATCTAACATCTAATGCCTTACTAACCACTTTATCTCACACAAAATCAATTTTAACTCATGTTCTTTGTTCAAGAGTAAAACCAAGATTTTGTTTTGGTACAATAGTGCAAATGTTCTCATAACAAACAATAAGAGAATGAATGAATACCAAAGTACCAAAGATAATTTTTATAGTAGTGACTAAATTCAAGTTATTTAATAAGCAGTGGTAGAATTGCTTAATATTAAGATTTTTTCTAGATCTAGCTACCATTTATTACTTCTTTGACGGCCAAAAGATCAAATTATCACCATGATACACATAATAATTACTTATACTCCTATCATAACATCACAACCTTAATCAGCATCAAAGTAAGTTGTAAGTTCAAAAAGTACAAGCTAAACTTAATTGAAGTTCTAAATTAAGATAACTTATAGATGTTTAAGCATTTTCTTACAAGCACATGAGTACTTAAGAAGTAGGTAAGAAACCCTAAATCTTTAAGAGAAAACTAAGAACTTGAATTGGCAATGAATGACTTAGCGAGCTGTGTGTCTAACCTTGTAAGTAATGTATCATCTACATTGATTAAAACCAACAATAATGAAGTTGAAAACTATTAAAAATAGATCAAAGAATCAACTTTAAAGTTAATGAATTCTTATAACAACAAATAATCCTTTAACTTGTTATATCAAGCCCTTGAAGCTTATTTAAAGCCATGGACTAGCTTAGTAAGTTTGCATAAAACCTTCTAATTGTTACATGTATATAGCTGCTTATATATCTTTATTTAGGAATGCATTATTTATATCAAGCTGTTTGATATTTCAATCTTTCAAAACAACAAGACTAAACAAAACTCTGATTATACATACTTTAATAATAAGGCTAAAAGTTTCAATATAATCAATATTTGGTGTTTAGTGAAAACCTTTAGCCACCAATATAATTTTAAACTTCAAGAGTGATACATCTTTATTCTTTTTGAATTTGAAAACTCATTTGTTGCCAACAAGTGTATGTTCGAATGAATAAGGTACCAAAATTCAAGTATTATTCCTTAAAGAGCATTAAATTTTTCCTAAATAGCTAGTCTCTATTTAGGATCTTTCAAGGCCTCAACAACATTTGGAGATTCTAATTTAAAACATTATTGACTATATAAAAACCTTTTAATTTAAAGATTCCACTTTTAGTTTTGGCTATCATTGGATGGTTATTTGTTTGGTTAAGTTCTTGTGAGTTATGAATGTTAGGGTTTGAAATAAAAGTTAAAATAAATTCAATTGGTAGAAAAGAGGCTTGAAATAGGAGTATAAGGCCATTATGACTATATATTTGTATTTTTTTTTAAGTACACCACTTTGGTGATATAAGTAAGGACAACAATATCTGTAAATGATTCCAAATTATTTTAATAAAGAAATGAAAGCAATAAAATCACTCTCATTATTTGAATGCAAGTTTTGATTGAGGTTAAAATTGATCTATCTTTCACCTTGATTAAACCTTCTTCCTTGATACATTATGATACCAATATTTACTTTACCACTTTCACCGAATTCACCATTGTGATAACCTTATTCTCAAGTCTATTAGCTAATTGATTTTATCAACTTAACTGCGTTAGTTGATTAGCTAGAAGATTGTTAAGTAATAGAACAAACTAACTTAATTGCTAACTAATTTAATAGTTAACCAATTCATTGATGGTTGTGCATTCCTTCATCATTTGCCATATCATCTTTCAGATCTACAACTTTAGTTTTACTCACCATAATAACTTTATCAACTACCATAGTAACTTGATCATATCAGCAACTTAGTTCAACTAACCATAAATACTTGATCAATTACCAAAACAACTTCATTAGTTATCAAAACAACTTGATTAGCTCAATTTTCTTCATCAATAAATCCTTTCAATCTTAAATAAGCCCATGCTTGCCCCATTTGTTGGATGCACTTTTGTGAGTATTTGCTTTTTGTATATGGATAAGAAGTAATTCAATCAATATCAAGTATAATCCTTTGTCATGTACAAGATATTTGTAAGAAAATAAAAAGAGAATAGGTATAGGACGAAAGACAAAAAAAAAAGATAAGAAAATAATTTATTATTAATCATGTATATCATAATATTTTTATTAAGTTTTTATGAAATTATTTGTATATGCCCTAAATTTAGTAGTTTTTTTAGATATTTAGTATATTTATTTTTTATGTATCATAACATTATCAATTTATATATCATTTTTATTTTATTATTTCATATCTGTGTATTTAATAAATATAATAATATCTTTAGAATAATAGGTTCAATTAGTTGAATATTATTTTAAAATGTCTTTAGTCAAGTATTATAATGAATCTAGTAATAATAATATATAGAAACTAGTATGTATAGTGATTGCTGACAACATATTATATGTTATGATTGGATTGAGATTTTAAGGGCAGCTGTAGGCCCGCGGGGGACAAAAGAAAAGGAATCCATCAATCCAACCTGTCCTTAGCCTCTCATCAATCCTGGAACTCCTGCAAAAGGACAGGGATATTAAATCAATACGTAGGTACAGATTATTGAACTAATATATTGGACCGACCTACTATGAGAATATTACATAAATCATTATATGAATGTCATAAATGATTTTTATAGTGACAACAATATATATAATCTTTCGACTTGAGATTATTATGGTTTCCAACATTAAAAATTACATATTTTGATATTTTTAAATGCCATCTGTAACAAGATAGATTATAAAAAAAATAGTCAGATATATCGTAACTTGTGTGGAAGGTTGTGTGTGATCAAAATAAGATTTGTTTCTTATATATAATGGAGTGATATTTTAAACTCTTTGATTGAGTGAGATTATAAAAATGTGTGATCGTGCTCTAATAAATCAATATATGATATTAATTTTATTTGTTAGAATAAATTAATTCAAGATATCAAAAAAATATAAAATTAAATTATCTAAGGGTGATACATTATATACCTTGTGTTCAATTAAAATATCTAAGACAAAAGTATTAAATTATATGGTAATATTAATTACGAATAAGGTAATATTAAACTATTGACATTCTCATCACTTAAGTAGTCGTGATATATTATTATATACTATTCACTATTTTTGATACCAAAATTAGATTTTATTATTACTATTAATATTATGATAATCTATTGAGTTGCACATCAAAATTGAGAATAATAGTAATATTAATTTATAAAAATAAAATTTGATATATATATATTTATATATAGAATACTCGATTTGTTTAGAATTCGTTAAACTATTTATGTATTAGATTTAGTTAAGTATATAATATAAATATTGAATTAAACTTATTAGTAAATACTTTACTAAATTAACTGGGTTTTAAAAAAAAATCAAACCCAATGGTTTAAATTTAAACAAAAATTTTAAAATAATATTATAAATATATAATATTTTATATTTTTTAATGTGTACCTAGAGTTTTACTTTTATGTATTTTCTTTTGATAAAACAAAAATACAAAAAATATTCAACACTTTAAATATATAAGCTAATACTTTAGGTTAATTTCAGATCATGTGAATACTGTAAAGACATAGAAGCATTAAATTTATGTTTGTGGTTTGACAAGTCATCTATTACAAAGATATGACCAAATAATTGCGTTATATATATATATATATATATATATATATATATATATATATATATAAACATTAGAGTTTGTCGCACGAATTCTAGAAAGTAAACAAATTTTTTTAATTTTTTGCTATATGTACATTCTGATTTGCTTACATAAATATCACTTTTTAATTAGTTCTAATTTTTATCATTGAATAAATTATTACCTAATGGTTAAGAATTTGTGTTAACTTTTCTTAATCCACTAATTATTTCTCATAAATAGATCAGTATCAAGTTTTTTATTAGTCGAGTCCTTATTTCTAAAAGCAAAAATGGATCAATTTAAAATTTGATCATATTTCACTTATTTGTATTCCTATTTTCATGAATTCTACATAGAAGCCCTTAAAAGTGTATGTATGTAAGAAAAATTATCAATAATTTAGTCGTTTGCATCTTAAAGCCAGACGAACTATTATAGATTACTACAAATCAGTACTTATTAGGCAATTTAAGAGAGGAACTAATTTTATTTTAATAATTTTTACAAATAATATATGCTACCTAAATAAAACAATAAACATTTAAGAAATTTAATAAATAAACATTAATAATCTTTTAAATATCTTTCAAACTCACAAAAATTGAAGCAAGAATTTATATTCAAGTTATAGAAAGGGTTTGTTGATCTTTATGAATAGGTGTTAAAGATTAAAAATAAATATAAATATGAAGTATATACAATTTAAGCTTTAAAAAGACCGTTAAAAAGAGTTTTAAATAGATTTATATAGATTTCAAGTCTTATATTTAAGTTTTGCGTTGAGTATTTTAAGTTTAACATTACTCACACCAACTCTTTTATATAAAGCATTCAAATTATTTTTTATAAAAAATACTAATAAACAAAATTTTTTTTAAAAAAATTAAAATTGGGTTATAAAAAAATACATCTAAGAAGTAACTTTTTAATGCTTTTTTAATAAATATTTTATTGCTCATAAAACATAGTTTTAGAAGTGATAATTTTTGTTACATATTTATAATAAATATTTTTTATTAGAAAAATATATTATATCAAAATTGCTAATAAGTAAACACTTTGTTAAAAACAAGTAAAACTAACTTATGAAAAATTTAGTTATTCAAGTAACCTTTTAATATGTGTTTTCTATAAACACTTTTTTACTATCAAAATATAGTTATAAAGAAGGATATTTATAAATAAAAAATATTTTTTTAGGAAATTAAAACTAACTCATGAAAAAAAAGTATATACCAAATTAAATTTTTAAAACATATTTTTGGTTAAAAAAATTATTTATAAAACTTAATATAAAAAATAAAATTATTTTTAATAATAATGTAAATAAAAACACATTTTTTAAAATATTTTAGTCATTTCTTTTTAGAGGTATGCTTGGGAGTATATTGACAATAAAACAGTCAAATTACGTCAAAATTTAATTTTGAAATAAAAGTAATAGATAAATGATTTGTGTTATTTATTCAACTTTTGAGGGGTTGCCTCACATTTTCAAAAGATTTTGGATGTCTAACTAGCGTTTGCCTTAATTTCTCACAATAATGTAATTGTATTAGGGTTTGAGAAATTTGCATGAAATTCTAGAGTTCTAACTATTATTTTCCTACTTTCGCACACCAAGGTACTTTTGTATGTGTTTGATTTCAACAAACAAAAAACTTATAAAATTCAGCAAGTACTAGAGGTGTTTTCTAAACAAAGTAAAGAGTTGTTACTTTTCTCAATAAGCACCTCCAGATATAATAAAGACTAGTTGCCAGTACTTTGTAATTCTATTGAATTATTGATAAATATCCTATATGATATTATAAAATTTTAAAAACAATTTTTTTTCAAGTTATTAAAGTTAGAGTTATTCTCATAATAAGGTTATTTAATATATTTTTATTTTTTAACAACTCTTAAAACTATAAATAGTGATTTTTATTTTATTTAAAATATTTATTTTGATAAAGCATTGACTACAAAAAGATTATTATTCTTTGAAGATCACTTTTAAATGTATATTTTAATTGAATTCATCTATTTATACTTTAAAATATATTTTGAACATCTTTTTAACTTGAACATTCATTTAATAAATTTTTAAAATCTATTTTTACTAAACGCATTTTCATAAATGTCAAAATAGTCTTAATTATACCATCTTTTATCAAGTATATTAGCTTTTTCTACATCTCGAATAATTTAAAATATAACTAATTTTACATTTTATTTCCACAATATTAAGGTAAACATATTAAATTGTTCCTTTGGGAACAATTCTTATATTTAATTTTTTATCATAATTAATTTAAAAAATATAATACTCATTTTGATAAACACCAAAATACTTTTTTAATTAAACATCCAAACACATAATACAAAAAATGCTTTAAAACTATTTTTTATGACTAATAACCAAATCTAATTACTTTTTTATGATAATAAAAAAAGCATTATAAAGCATCAATGTTATAAAACATAAGTTTTTTTTTTTCTTTTTAGCATTCCAAATTGATCCTTGATTAATTATTAATTGTAACATCTTGCAATTCTATTATCGTGATATTATAATGCCTATTCTAAGTCTTATATTTTTTCAAAACCTTTGATGTTGTAATTTTATACTCACTGTTGTAGGTTTAATACTTTCTTTCTGTTACACTAAATAATAATTTTTGAAATGTGATAGTCACGCTTCTTTTCTTCATTATTTAATCTAACTAATTTTAAATTGGTTTAAGTATGTTACGATCATACAAAATTAGTTTAAAGCGTCCTAAGATAATTAAGAAAAATTATAACTTATATATATAATTTTGGGTCCCCAAACTTTGATATTTTAGCTATAACTTAAGTTACAGACTTCGAATTGAGATAATTATTAATGTATTAAAAAGCTAATAAATAAAGCTATATTTTTTTTATGTTGAACACTTCTCCAAATTTTAAATAAAAATTGGTTAAAATGAATAAAAGCCTATTACGGAAGCACAAGCCCACTTCAGAAACTATATAAACTCTTAATATTCTTCATTTTCTTCATTCGTTTTTATTTTTTTAATGCGAGGCTACAGTTTACTCACCCAAAAAAAATCCTCAATCAAGTTCAATCAATTAATAACCTTACAAGATTCAAACTTTAAAAGGCTTAAAGTATACTTTCATCCTTAATTCATTTATTGATTGTTAATTTTAGTTGAGTTCTAGAAATTAATTTTAGTAAATTTTATGATTTAAACAAGATTAGGCTTTAAGAATATATTATAATATTTGTTTATGAAGTATAGTGAATCATTAGAGCAATATGGATTATTGGAATCCTTTAAAAATATTAAATTTTATGAGACTTAAATTTTAGGTGTCTAGTAAATAGTATTTATGTTTTTATTTATATCTTGAAATCTAAAATTCAAATTAAGGTACCGTAAAAGTTTCTGAAAATTAAAGACACTATAGAATAACATATTCAAAAATTAGTATGAAATATATTTGGATGAATTTCTACTAAAGATTTAAAATTGACTATTGTGGTGGTTAAAGTACGTCAAAATAGATAGAGGGGGTCTTTTGGGCATAACTTGAGTTGTAAGAGGTATTTTTATATGATTCTTAAGGCATATAAAACTAAATAAATAGAACTTCTAATTTAGAGATTATGGTTCCCAAATTCCCAATGATTGCTTCCCAACTAAAATTATGATTTTAATTAAGTTTTTGAGAGTGTAGAGAAATAACATATAAGAAAAATATTATAACTTTAATTAAAAGTATTAAAATCATAAACTATTTATTTTGTATGAAATTAGATATGTTTAGATTTTATAATGCTATATCATAAGTACAAATATCATGCATGGGGACTAAGATAAAGACATTGCAAGCTTGTTTATTATTTTGATAAAATTATTATGTTTTACTTATTATAGATTTTTTATGGGGTCTTTCACCACAAATAAACTAGCCAAAAGGACTTCAGACAACATTGTGAGTAGATAAATTTATTTTGAATAATTTTATTTGATTTGATTTAGTGAGTGAATACAATTGTTTGGGCTTAATTATTTTGGATTTCATTATGAGTTTTGAAATTTGAATTATATAGTTATGTTTTGAATGTTATAACATTATGATTTATGATTTGATTAAATAATCTTCATATTTTTTGTATTTTTGAATTTGTGATTATAAATTTTGGTCTGAATTTTTGTTTTCAATTTTCTTTAGCAAGGAGCCATATAGAGGGAGTACGCATACTTTAATTGCACGTTCTGATATATGTATGTGTGTAGGTACTAGTACAAAGTGAGAAGGAGGGGGCAAAGGAAGATTTAATATTTAACATCCGATATCTGTATATATATACATATATCTCTGATAT
Organism: Swietenia macrophylla; assembly: GCA_032401905.1. Lineage (NCBI taxonomy): Eukaryota > Viridiplantae > Streptophyta > Magnoliopsida > Sapindales > Meliaceae > Swietenia > Swietenia macrophylla. The sequence goes on along the minus strand of CP135584.1, from coordinate 5,531,512 downwards.
ATTTGATTTTTTGAAAGTGATTTATAATTTAACAGAAATTATGCAGTTATTACATCAAAATATTTTAATATTTTAAGAGCTCTTTAATTGTTCTAACAAACAAATCAGTACATATATGTAGCGAAAATACATAAAATATATAGTTTGCTTTCCAAAATTTATACAATAAATTATAGTATTATCATATGTATATAGTTCAACGTAATAAACATATATATATCTTTAGTTAAATGATTTTGTTAAACCACAAGTACAGATTAATCGCCTCTGTGTTTTAATAGCATCCACACGATCAATAATCTAACTTGAAGTGTTAGTTCCTATGATTTGAATGTGTGATATTTTATGTATTCTTTTTTTCTCAAGACAACAATGATACAAAAACAAACCTAAACATGTCTCTGAGACATAAATATCACATATTTATATTATTATTTTAGGTTTTCAATATAAATTTAACCTATTTGGTTGAATTTTATTATAAAACTCAATTTATTTAGTAAAATAGGTACTAATAAATTTAGTCTAATCTTTATATATATATATATATATATATATTATTTTGATCTTAATGTATGACTTAATAGATTCTCGTAATATTGGTAGTAATACTAAAATTTAATTTTACTGTTACAAGTAATAAGCGGGGTTTAATAACATATCATAACTATCCAAGTAATGAGAATGTTAGTAATTTGATATCATCTTATCTATGACCAATGTTACCATATAATTCAATCTCTTTGTTATAAATATTTTAATTGAACATGAAATATAATATGTGTCATTCTCTTATAGTTCAATTTTATATTTTTTTGATATACTATGTAGACTTATTCTATAAAATGAAGTCAAAATTACATGTTAACTTACATATATATATATATATATATATTCTGATCTTAATGTGTAACCTAATAGGTTTTCGTAATATTGGTAGTAATACTAAAATTTAATTTTACTGTTACAAGTAATGAGTGAGATTTAACAATATACCATGACTACTCAAGTAATGAGAATGTTAGTAATTTGATATCATTTTATCTATGACCAATATTATCGTATAATTCAATCTTTTTGTTATAAATATTTTAATTGAACATGAGATATAACATACGTCGTTATCTTATAGTTCAATTTTATATTTTTTTTGATATACTATGTAGTCTTATTTTATAAAATGAAGTCAAAATCACATGTTAATTTATATATATATATATATATATATATATATTATTTTGATTTTAATGTATGACCTAATAGGTTCTCGTAATATTGGTAGTAATATTAAAATTTAATTTTACTGTTACAAGTAATGAACGGGGTTGAGCAGCATTTCATGACTACCGAAGTAATGAGAATGTTAATAATTTGATATTATCTTATCTGTGACTAATGTTACCGTATAATTCAATCCTTTTATTATAAATATTTTAATTGAACATGAGATATAGCATGTGTCATCCTTTTATGGATCAATTTTATATTTCTTTGATATACTACGTAGACTTATTCTATAAAATGAAGTAAAATCACATGTTAACTTATTTGAATATGACCATACATTTTTCAAAGTCTCACTCAATTAAAAGGTTCAAGATATCACTCACATTATATAGTAAGGATAAATCTTATTTTAATTATACACATTCTTCTACACAAATTATGATATATTTGATTATTTTTTTATCATCTATCTTATTACAGATGACATTTAAAAATATCAAAATATATCATTCTCTATTTTGAGAACCATAATGATCTCAAATTCAATGATCACATACACCATTGTCATTATAAAAATTAATTATGGCACTCATATAATAATTCGTATAGTGTTCTTATGATGGGTTAGTTCAGTACATTAGTTCATTAACTTGTACCCATATATTAACTTGATATCTTTTATCATAATATACATATATTATTATCAATTATTACACATACTAGTTTCTTCTATATATTATTGTTATTATATTTACAATAATACTTGACTAGAAATATTTAAGAATAGTGTCAAACTAATTAAATTTACTATTTTAAAGACATTATTATATTTATTAAACATACATATATGTAATAATAAAATAATTAAATAATATATATATAAATCAAAATATTATTATACAAATATACCAAATATCCAAAATACTATTAAATTTAGAACATATACCGACAATTCTACAAAGTCTTGATTTTACACCTTTATGGTTGAGAGTAAATTTACTAACTAAACTATATTTTTCGTTTTTAGTATTTAAAACTTAATTAAGTGTTAGTATTACAATTGAGTATTTAAAACTCTCTTTCTTTAAAACTTAATTTTTTTACTCAAAGTAGATTAATGGATTTGTTTAACTAATTAAATAATTCGTATGACTGACTTAATTGAGTTGTAATTATTAATATTATAACTAAAATCAATAGCACATTTAGATCTACCATTTTATTGAGGGACAAAAACTGCATAAATCTTGTTAGGAAAATGTTAAGAAACAAGGGGAGTATAAGTAAAAGATACAAAACAAAAACAAAAGTTTTCATAGCTACATATATTAACAAAAAATTTTAGATGGAGTATGATTTTTTTTTTTTTTTTGGGTTGCCATGGATCTCTACCCTTTACCCTTTGAAATAAATTACCTTGAAATGATAAACATATTTTCATTTAGTCAAGTAAATGTATAAGCAAGATATGTCTTAATCTTATATTACAAGACAATATCCTATAATTTCTCTTACACTAAATCGTGAATACAAAAGTATATCTCACTGAAAAAATTAAATTTAGACTTTAGAACATCTAAATAAAGGTGAAATGTGTTTTATGTAGACAATTAAATTTCAAACGAATAAATCAAAATAAGTTAAGATTTACTACATACTAAATAAATCAAAATTTAATAGATCTATAATTATCAATTATAACTTGGCATAAACAAAACCCAATAACAATTATAAATAACAATGATAAAGTAATAAAATAAATTAAAATAGACACAAAAATATGTTATCGAAAGAAAACATTGTAAAAAAGTTTTTACAGTATAAAAATCTTTCAGACTAATCCAAGAGCCATTAAAAATTTTAGTAAAGAGAGAAAAATTTATAACTAGTGATTTTTCTTATAAAAACTCTTACAATTTTGATATTTAAAACTCTAAATGTTTTTTACCTTTATAAAATATCTAATGACATATTTTAATATTAGAACCCCAACTATCAACACTTTATAGAATTTTGAAGGCTTGAAATTAAGTTTTAAAGAGAGAGAGTTTAGTGATTAAGGCTCCAAGAGTAATTAATCACAAAGTACAAAGAACAAAAAAAGATTTAAGACATTCTTGAAAGCAAGTAGATTTGGATGCTTAAGAACACTCAGAGCAAAATATCTCTGCTTAAGGAATCAAAAACCCTAAAAATAACTGTTACAAACTCTAACTCATGACTTGGAATATATTTTTTCAAAAGTGTTCGAGCACAAGTTAGGCGTAGATGAAGCAAGCATTTTAGATAATATGTTCGTTCGAGCATAAGTCAAGCATTGGTTCGATGCCAACTTTTTCAAGAATAACCGTGTTAAGCATTAATCGAGTGCTAGTTAAGCACTGACTCTTTGTCTTTAGACTACTCGAACACTCATTGAGCACTAGTTAGGTACTGAGCTTTTGGGACTCCTCTGAATCACGAAAACATCCACTTAAGCACAAGTCAAGCACAATTTCTTTGAAAAACATTAGATATAAAACTTTTTTCATAAATGAGCCAACCTAGAAAATCTGATACTTATAAAATGTCTTACTTGTAAAATCTCTATTTTGCAAAACGTCTACAACACGTCATGCATGCAAGTTCTTACCAAATTAAAAAAAAATAAAATGAAAATTTGAACTTTTCGGTTTAATTTTTTAATATTAGCCTCAATTAAAAATTATTCATTTAAAAAAAGACTTGTTAAACAACAGAGTTATGAAAAATTAATAAAAAAATTGTTAAAAGTTTTTAGTTTAGGCTATGTTCTTCCAAGGATAAATGACACAAAGGATGTAGGAAAGCATAGATTTTGATAATGGGTTAAAATTCAAGACAAAACCCCTCTAGAGATCTAAATAAACAAATAACTTACACTTTTATTTTATTTATAGTATTGAATATTATTTTATTTATATTTTTTAAAATTTTAAAATAATTCATAAAAGCTCATCAAGATGTCATCACTTGATTATTTGTTGATTTATAAATTTTTTATTTCACAAAATAAAAATAATTTTATTATTAGTATTATCAATATTTTTTAACAATATCAATACAAAATTTGCATAAATCATTAACTATGAATTTATTATTTTATGCTTCTAATTCGAACAGTTAAATATAAATGGTTTTAATAAATTCAAATTTTATCATAAACTTGATGAACTTAATTAAGATACATTTCATGTATATTACATTTAACGTAAAATTTAAATATAAAACAAAAGATTTAAAATAATTAATGTAAAATTTAAAATAAATAACAAAAATAACTTAAAATATAAAATATAAAAATTTAAATAATCAATGTAACACTTAAAACAATTAATATAAAAGTTAAAAAAATTAAATACATCTTACATTCAATGTATTGTAGCCAAACTCAAACTTATCTACCCTCCATTTTTCTTTTTTTGGCTTTTGCAAAATGAAAAATAAAAGATTCAAAACAGGCTCTAAAAAAGGGAAGTAAAATTATTTTGGCTTTGTTCCAATGACCATAGTACTATAACTTGAAGGGAAATAATTCTGTAAGCATTATCATTATGTAAAACGTAGGAAAACAACTGGAATTTGTTATATTTTGACCAATCAAAACATAGAAGAATAAATTACTAATTAATTAATGAAAAATTGTTTGCTGTATTTCTGCAATGAGAAAGGCGAGGACATACAAAGGCCTACTTACGAGTTCAACGGCATTCAGTAAGCACGATAAACAACTCCTCATCAGTAATTGCTCCCATCTCCGTTGCTCTTTCTAGCGAACTGAAGCCCCCATCATCCTTTATCGATGGACGTGCTCCTCTGTCCAAGAATGAAAAACGCAATTTTTACGATAATGCAAATTAACCAACCAACCCAGTCAAATCGTAATACAAATCATTCATTAACAAGAAGTGCTACATAGTAGCCAGCCAAATTTACCTTCTAAGCAGGATCTTTGCAAAAGATGCAGTGGTGCATTGGAGTCCTTCCATGAAAGTCGCGTGTATCCATGTTTGCATTGAATTATGTGTCAGAAGTTCAAGCATCACAGGGTTGTTACAGTGACATGCCAAATGCAACAATGAACAACCTTGAAGACAACTCCCTGGATCATTGGAATCCTTGATCCTCTTACAGCAACCTGGATCATTATTTGTGTAACCTTTCACTTTGGGACGATCAGTTTCGGAGTCTCGTAACTCATCAAAATGCCAACATAAATCAACACCAACCACGTCATTGAAGGTGGTATTAACAATATTCCTCTGATGGGGGAATATGAATTTGATTCCTCTGATTCCTCTGATGAGTAAGAGGAAGAGATTTTCAGTAGCACTGGACGAGAATATAGGCAAGAACATTCTTTCTGGTGATGAGGAGATGGGACTCAAAGATTTGTTTTCCAAGGACAAGGAGAGGCAAAAGTCAGAACAGTGGTGTCAAGAAAATTCTATTGCAGCAGTTTTAAGAGGAAAACAAGTAACCAATTCCAGATCAGCAGAAATTTTCAATTACAGGGTAGATGCTGAATTCATATGGTCAAAAAAGGAAGCCGAGGTGCACTTTTGGCAGAGACGAATCTTTCTCTTATTCCAAAGTTCGGTATTCAGATGGGGGGTAGTTGGGACAGAAGGTTGGGTAATGAGAATCATAAGCTGGATTATAGAGGGTTGGGATAAGAGTAGAATTTTGATCAAATATATGTTGCATAGGGCTGAGGCTAAGGTAGTGATTTTGCAAGAAACTAGATGGGAATCCATCAATCGAAGAATAGTGGCTGGAACTCTAAAGGGCATACGTAGCAAAAATTTACCAATATTAGGTTCAAATTTATATTTGGCTGGAAAAGATAAGAGCAAAGGTTTCCACCATATCTAAATAAATCTATAGCTAACCTGTTCAAACTCAAATCACACCCTGTATATAGGATTAATTTAAATATACTCCTAACTGGAATGAAATCATCAATATATGGATCTAAATCTTACAGTAGGTTTAGATGGAATCTTAAGACTAACAACCCATTGGCCATCTGTAAATCTGCCACATATCTTGCAAATCATGTCAAACATGTCCAATGCTGGAATACAAAAAGGAATATGCTAAAACAATAATTTGAAATTTTGAGGGGAAAAGGAACTGGACAGTCAGATGGTTTTGTGGATAATGTCACTATATCTGAATGTCACTATATCTGAATTTACATTCTAACATGAAAACAATAAAGCCAGGGCCTGTAAATGTTGTACAGCCCCACAATTCCTCTGAGTATCTCCATCTACAATATAGAATGTAAATTAAACCATGGTTTACCTGGTGGATATACGGCTCTATTTTGCCCAAAAAGTCACATATCTACATCCAAAAAGAAGAATCAGTTCATCTCAGCCCATTGAATAAACATCCCACTATGTAAAGAAGGTGAGTCTAACAGAAAATAAAAGGGAAAGCAGACCAGCCTGAAATTTCTCAAATGCACATCCAGAATTGCACTTATAGATTCCAAGAACTCATACTTCTTTTTTGTCACAACATTCATGAGTGCACTAACCTGCATTCCTTAAAACCATAGGAAGAAGGTCATAGGAATTTCAAAGAGATTATGAATAGCAGGAAAGCATAAGATATTTGAAAATGTAGTCTACATACTAAATTGAAGTGGCTCTTCTCAAATGCTAATTTTGAGTTCTGAAGATCCTGTCACCACAAACAACAGTGATCTCCATATTTTTGCTTCAAGCATGTCTCAGAGAGTCAACATACATAAAGATGTAAAAAGGAAAATGCATCCGAAATTCCATATACGGAAATAATGCCCAAAATGCTAAACCATGCTACTTCAGGAATATATGGTACCATGTTACAACACATGTTTTTCGTTTTCTTGATCCAGAAACGATTAAAAACTTCTTTGGTGATATTAGTTACTAAATGGTTTTGAAAACAACTAAAACTTATTTTTCAACTTCAACAAAGCAAAAGCCAAAAACATCAAAAAGACATTTTTCATGTTTTCTCCATTTTAATTTAATGGCCTATACTATCTTAAACATGCACTCTCTTTGAATCTAATAACCTCAACCAAAATTGTAATGTTTGCTCATCTTGAGTTTGTTTACCCAATGAAGAGGGCTGACACTATTCAATTTGTCTTTCTATAGAATTACGTTGCCCCACATTTTACCAACACCGTTGTTTATGCCCGACAAAATTAAGTTGGTGAAACATCAGTGATACCTCCAAGATTTAGAATTAGCATCCAATGCCTCTGCCATCACTATGTAAAACTGGATGTCTGAATTCAACATTATCGTAAAATGACTTATTTATCCATCACTTGAAATCTTCCTTTATTTGTTTCTCTTTCTTTTTGTTTTTGTTCACTTTTAGTTGAGCTTTATTTATTATTCTTAGAGATTGAGATGCTGTTTTGGTCTAATTCGGTGGTTTAGCTTCATCTGTAAGGTCTTAACTCTACAATTTTAGAATACTTTATTCTTTATTCCTGGATGTTGGGATTTTCTTTTCGTCTAATTTTGTTGTTTAGTTTTATCTCTTAGGTCTTATTTTTAATCTTTTTCAATGGACTGCTGAGTCACTGTTTCATATTTTGTAATTTCAACTAATGTCTTTTATAATTAATTAAAACTGTTTCGCTTGTGACAAGAAAAAAAATATATAAAATAAAAAAGCCCAAATAGGCTAGAGTCCAGGACATTTTCTATTATAAGAAATTTAAAAAAAGGAAGATTTTGTGCTAGCTAGACAACTAAAAATTAAACAAGAGCAGGGGAGGACATATCTTTCCAAATCAGTAAAACATAACAGAAGCTTACAACTGCACAGTTAGACAGAACATGCCTCTTCTAGTTCTGCAACAATGTCATCTCGTGTATTCTTTTTCAAAGAGACAAACTTTTCACGGGCGTAAAATGAATAACATTTAACAGCACATAAATGTCCACACACAACCACAAGAAGGATATACTACATTAAGAAAATCCCAAAATAAAAAACTCCAAATAGGATTGTTTAATATAACAATAAGGGAGTCAACATTATAGTATTTTATCACAATTCATTAACAAACGCTTTGTACAGGAAGACATCTTTGTCAAAGTCTAGCTCTCGCAATAAAGTGTGTGATACACATACAGTAAAAAGATGTTATTGGTTGCAGGCAAACAGATATCAGTGGGTTTAACAATAGATTATTTCAACATATATTCATCAAATTAAGTAAAAGCCCACACAGATTATAGTCAAAAGAAATCTTTTTCACTTTGACATTTTGTTCTTATATTCCATTCTCCTTTTCCTCTTCAACATTTAGAGTATAAAATTTTGTAATGGGGTGGAAGGGATTTACAAAGAAAAGTTTCTCTAATCATCCTAGCTACTAGGTTTAAAAAACACTTGACCAGCCATACTTCAGCTGGGGAATCAAGTCAGAAAACTCAGGGCACCAAATTATAATTAACATAATTCAAAAACGTATTCACCCAGTAATGAATGCCAGCAGTGATTACATTAGATATTGTGACTCACCAACCAATAAATAAAGAACAAACACATCAGCTGCAATGAATGTGATACGGTTAGCTTCCACATGCGTTTAACAAAATAACGGTCAACTTTTTGACAGCACAATCCTCACTGCCATTAAATCAAGAAATTTTCAACTACACTTCAGTTGGATAGTTATGAGATCATGCGCATCAAATAATATGTACATGTAACAGAACCTTCAATGAAATTCATTATCTAATTCCGCAGCAAACAGAATTGGATTTTTCTAAGAAAATTTTTTGCCCTTAAAATTTTTTGGGATTCCTGCAAAAGGTCAGCATATAAGGGACAGAAAACTAGTCACAAGGATTGTCTTGCGACATACAGTAACAAGATCTGAGTAGATAGTCTATATGTAGCAGTCGTCCATTTCACATATTAAATCATTTCCAGAAAAAGAAACAAAAAAGTGGGAAAAGAATTATAAATTCAGCCTAGAGCAGCAGTAAATAAGAACTAAAAGCCTGAAAAGTATATGCAGTTCTTCATTAAAAAATCAAATCATCTTAACTTTAACCACAGTATGCACAATACCTGCATCAAGAACACAATCAAACAGGTAAGAACTTAAATCAGAAAGTTCCCCAACCATTAGACAGTAGAAAACATTTTTAAAAAATTGATAGGAAAGATAAAGGATTAATATGTACTTTCAACGATAAGATAGATCATTTCTTGCATTCTGTTTGCTCTGATATAGGGAGGTCTGGACACATCTTCCTCTCTGTCTCATGCCCATTTATCATCCTTTAGGCATTACCTATTTTCATCTTTTTTTTTTTTCCTGGATAGAATATCATTAATAAGGAGACGACACACACAAAACCGAACCAGAGGTCCACCGCGCATCAAAAACAGTCCATCTGAGATGCAGCAATTACCTTTTTTTTAAATTATTACTTGCATAGAATGAGGACAATAAAACTAAATCAACAGAATGCCTACGCACTCTTTCTCACTTGTCTTCATTTTTCTTTTCCCTTTCATTTTCTTCTGCCAATAAACATGATGGAGGCTTCAACAAATTTGGCCTCATATTCAGATATTAGATCTTCTAGTAGACTACAAGTTGGTTTCTGAAGCTAATAAAGGTTGAATTGAAATGGATAGAAAATCGTATTCTCAGCTACTGTATTCTCGTTAGACGAAACTTGCACTCAGAATAAAAATAAATGTAATAGATAAAGGAACCATAAAAAAGTATCATCTCAAGAATGATTACAGCGTATAATCACAAAAATTCGTAATATAGTATACTGTTTATATTTAAAATTTAACATATATCACGTACACGTACGCAAAAGATCATAGGATAAATTTTTTCCTTTATTAAGTTGATAAAGTGATGAAAAAAACTCAAATATCATAAAATCTCTACTATCTACGCCACTAAAAGGATATTATTCCTTGACTGAATTTTAAGAAGTGAAGCTAAATTTTTTAATTTTTATCAATTATTAGTAAAGTTATCTTTTTATACTTAAACTTATATTTAAAATTATAACATTAATCCTTAAGTATATTGATAGATAAATATATACTAAGAAAAAAATAGTAATTATCAAATAATTATCATTTATCACATTATAAACTTTGTTCTTTTATATAATTATATTTACTTAACTATTAAGTAAATAATTAAGTATAATTTTTAAAATTTAATTGTAATTATTTAACAATTAACAATTTATATTTATGTCTTCTGATAAACTACATTATCAAAAGTGGTATACATTTTACATAAAAATGTAAAGTTATAAAAATTCTTTAAACATTTTAAAGAATCGCAAAAACATATAATGTTTATATATATTTATCTTAACCAATATATTATTTTGAAGGTACTAATTCTTCTATTAATAATATTTTTTCTCTCTAAAATTTTTCTCACCACTTTAGTTATTAGTGTAGTTATGTAAGTTTATTATGAAATAATCGTGAATTTATTCTGATTCTTTCAAATTTCAAATACTTTAAAAGTTCAACAACTATAATTAACATCTAGCAATTTACCATAGCCTCTAAACTACAATAAAATAATATTTCATCGAACTCTATCTCAATTATACATACCGTGTGAGTAGTATTCTTCTATTATCTAATCCTAATCGGGTAAGAGTTCATAGTGTATTAAAACCCTATATTGATATAAATACTAATTATCAATTAATATATGTTGAACTCGTTATCACGAACTCTTTTGTATAACTTTTATTTTACTTTAACCAAAAATTTATTATTTTAATCATTTATCGATATTATTTTAAAAATTCACTTTTAAATCGAGTCAACCAAAACTCTAATTTTATATATATCGAGCTAATGGAACCCATCTTGACTATCATTTATTTTTACATATAAATAATACATTATCAAACCGATTTTAACATATAAAATATGATCAATTTCATACTTATATACCATATAAAATATATGCATTTACATCATATTCGACTATGATATCTCAAGTTAAAAAATTACATCACACATTAGTATAATTAGATAATAAATTATTGACGACATACATTACTATATGATTTATTGTTAATTAATCATATTTAAAAAATAATTTTTTAACTATTAATCCATATTAACGCCTCTATAATGTAACTATTATCATTATCTACACTAATATTATCTTATGATATTTATTGAAGATATCTAGTATGTCTATTATGCGATATTATTATTCATTTAATATTATCTACATAGTGAATAGCTTTAATAATATCATTTAATAATTAAATAAATTATTCAAATAATTCAAAGACATGCTTATTTGAATAAAAAACTCTTTTTTTATTAATAATAATAATAAAATTATATATATATATATATAAAAGATAAAATATCCATAAAACTAATAATATAAATAACTTTTAGAGCATATTCTAATATCATTTGATATTGCAAACATTTTTTTTTTTTTGTATAGTTTTTCAAAAATATAGAACCATAATCAAGATTATTTTAGTTCTTAAGACTAATTACCTTGCAACCATGTGGACTAGGCCGATGGCCCCCAACAATTGAACAATCACCACAAGTATTGAAAGTCAAACCTAACACCTCACAAAGGCTAATAGTTGTTTGCATACAAAGAAAAACAAAAATATATAATACATATTCTTATGCTGTTGATTTTAACCAACTTATAGTTCCTTTTCATTTCTTTTTTTATTTTGTTAAGAGAAATACCTTCAATTTAATATTAGATATTATACATAAATCATAACTCAAATTATTGTTAAGCTAGCCATTATTACAAGGAAATTATAAAATTTACTACTAATGAACAAAGATTATTTTGTTTATTCTAAAAGGAGTCTCTCTGCTTTAATAAGGTTTTTTTTTCTAACATCGCTTGAGCATTGTAATTTCATATTATTTATAGTAACTTTTATGTTCCTTGCGTACAAGCAAATGTCTATAATTAGCAATGAAAAATAAGATATATATATATATATATATATATATATATAAGACATTAAAATAGCGATGTCGGTATGTTCATGGGTAGCTATTTGGTTTGGGTAGGGCAATTATTGTAGATAAAAACTTTAAAATGTGAATGACCAATATATTTAGCTTTGATGATTTACTGCTATTAAGATAGGATTATGCCTATCATGAAACTTAAAGATCCTTTTGAATTCAATTTATGTAGTATAGCACAATATTTAACAAAAAGTAAAACCATCCAAATACCCACAATAATCAATATTATAAGTATTAAAATCCTCAAGAAGTTGTACATCAAAAAGATATGAAGCATACAGGGTACATCCCAAATAGTTTCAATTCCTATATAATAGATATTGTAAAATAAAGAACTACATTTACATCTTATAGATCAATAGTGAAAAAGTGCAGTAGCTAATCAATTAACACATACTTAACATATGACATATTTTGTCAAACAACAATTACAAAATCATATTTCTTAATCAAAACATCTATGATAGCGAGGGAAGGAATCTTATTTTTAGTTGTATATAGGCTACTTTTATGTAGGCAACAACCCATTTAATACTTTTCAGCCTCCTTACATCTGGATAATATAGTTTATTCAATTCTTACACATGGAAATGCAAAGGACTTGTAAGTATAATTGGACAAATAAGAAAGTTTTGGATCCCATCACCCAACCTAGTGGTTTAAGGATTGAGAGGCTTGTGGTTGTGCCTTAAAGCATGGTTGTAGTGGTTGAAAGTAAAAAGAACCTTTGGAGAAAGGTTTTCTAGTAAGTATATGATGAAATGTTAAATCTTGTTTACTATCTTTTACTGATATAACGAGAATTATACAGGTAAGTACTACAGAAGGATATTTTGGAGTAGTCAGCATGAATATAACAAAATCATTGTTTTTTGAATGTTCGGCCTATCAAGGCCTCAAACAGGAATTGGGAAATTGTCTAGAGCGAGAGGACCTCTATTAAAACATTTTTTAACACTACTCTCAATCACATACATCGTCAATTGGTTAAAAAGTAAATAAATAGTTAGTCATTGATAATTATCTTTTTCTTATTAATATATTGTAAGGAACATTTAATCCTTGTATTATGCTTCGTCGGAGTTATGATACTGCCTCAATAAAAGCTAAAGTTCCAACTAATTGTATATGATGCTTTTGGAAGGAGGATATGGGTCTGTGTAAAAGTAGAGAAACTATTCTTCTACAAGGATCAAGCATTAATTGCATAAGATTAGTTCTTATGGAATTACCATGGTTAAAGTAATAGTCCATGGTAACTCTATAAAATAACATGTATTAATTGGTGTAATTCTAAAGAGTTTATTTATTTTTAATTAGTCTTTGTTTTCCCATACACTAAAGAGTAAGTTTAAAAAAGAATAAAAACTAAGCCACGAACCACAAATTTAAGTGAATGAAAATGAAAATCATTTATATGTAACTAAGTTCTGTAAGAACAAAGCCAAACAAATCAAGATAGATCATAGATACAAAAAGCATAATAGAGTTATGTACCACATTTTTATCCAATATACTAATTTAAAAAAAAAATTTTATAAGAAACCAATTTGAGCATCATATAGGACTAAAAAAGCTCTTTATATGTAGCAACCTCATGAAATGCATCAATGAACTAGGATATGACTAGACTTAGGACACAAAATCATATAAAAAGTAAGTTATATTATGTCATTCTTTACCATGGTTGTTAACCACAAAAGAAACACATGCTAGAATTTTCCATCTTTAATACTATTTATCTTTAAAACTCAATTCAAAAATGATATTTACTTAACTATTTATAGAACTTGGAAATAGAACCCTTCATACTAAAGTGATAGAATAAATGCTTCCAAAAAAGAAAGAATATAGATACCTAAGAGTAGCAATCTTAAGACCACCTTCTCAATCTTGTGTGATAGAAGTTCAATCATTCAAATTGATGGATGACTAAAATCAAAAAAGTAAAGCGGAAAAAAAGAAACAATATAAATTAGAGAGAGAGAAAAGAAACAGAGAAGAATGAAGAGAAATAAAGGAGTAGCATTTTCATATTTCACAAATTCAATATTTACACCAAAAAAAAAGTTTGGATGGAACGAGGGGGAAAAGGGGGACCATCCATAAAAGCCTGATAGAAATAAATTGAGAAATTAGATAGAGTCAAATAAGAAAATAAAATATACTTATTGAAGCTCCAAAAATCTTGAAATTTAAATGATTCATAAGTTATATAACATCTATCTTCATCCGTAGGCACCTTATTCCATTTTAAGCAAATGTACCGCAACAAATACAATGGGGTCACCATTAAATTACTAAATGTTCCCTCCTAACCAGACATCTAGCTTCCTATAATCACCAGGAATAACAAAATCAAACAATTGGAAAATCATTGACCATATCTTCAAATCCACCAAACAACAAAGTAAGACAACAATTACTGCGTCAAAATCTCTTTTACATTACTACTAAAACAAAAATTCGTAATTAGCCAACTTTAATTGGATTCTTTGCCCTAAGAATATAACATAAATCTAAATGCTCTAATAAAGAAATACAACATCCCTACCACCCTACAGAACCTTGTCCAAAAACCTGATAATAAATTTATTATTCATTTACACAGTTGAAAACACAATCTTTAACAAAAAATAACTTTGACAAGCATAAATACCCATGTAAAAAATTACCAATCCATTCCAATTCCTACAATAGAAAAACTATGATGAAATTGAAAGTCTTGTAAAACAACCCAAAGACCAACCTGAGTAATTCAATGCAACATCTTTAATCTACAAAGTTGAAGTAAACTAGTAGCTTAAAATATACTAACAGACCATCAATAAAAACTCCCAGGCCCTTTTTTTTTTTATAATAAAGTGTAAATAAGTATTCAAAAAAGTAGAATCATAAAGTGGATTTGAAATTCATAAAATAGCTAACGAAACATCTAAAATAAAGAGCCTAAAATTATACGAAAATAATTTGAATATTTTTGGATAACCCTGTCGACTGCACAAAAACAAAAAAAAAAACCAAAGTCTCCATCAAATCCATACAAAACAAAAGACCATGCACAAAAACATAGTTCTAACCAACATAAAAAAAAATGACTATGGCCTAAACACAGTAACAATCACAAAATTTACAATAACATGAACTATTTATATTTGCAAAACTAACATATATCATATATGTGTGTGTGTGTATGTGTGTGTGTGTGTGTGTGTGTGTGTGTAACATTCATGGGATGAATTTCTTACCCATTTACTTGATAGAGTGATGAAGGAAGTCTTGAAAACTCAAGATCTCCACAATCTATACTAAAAAAGAGAATGCCTTGGCAAAATTTTTGAATAAAAAAACTAGGTTTTTTCATAAAAAAAAAATTAGTAAAATTACTTTTTTGTACTTAAATCTTTATCCAAAATTATAATATTAACCATTAAGTGTATTAATGGATAAGTATATACTAAGAAAAATGGTAATTATTTAATAATTATTATTTATTGCACTTTGATCATTGTACTTGTATATAATTATATTTACTTAACCATTAAATAAATAATTAAGCATAACTTCAAGGACTTAATTGTAATTTTTTAACAATTGAGAATTTATATTTAAATCTTTTGATGATCTATATTATCAAAATTGACACTAGATTACACAAAAATATAAAGTTGTAAAAATTTTTTAAACACTTTAAAAAATCGCAAAAGTATATAATACTTATATATATTTATTTCGGCCATTATATTATCTCAAAGGTACTAGCTTTCTTACCGATAATATTTTCTCTATTTCAAAAATATATCTAACCACTTTGGTTATTATGTAACAATGTAGGTTTTTTGTAAAATAGTTATGAATTTATTCTGACCCTTTTAATTTTGAACATTTTAAAAATTCAACGACTATAGTTAATATATAATAATGTACCATAACTCTTTAAACACAATAAAGTAGTACTTTATCAAATTTTATCTCAATTGTATGTACCGTGTGAGTAACATTATTCTATTATCTAATCCTAATCGAGTAAGGAACTATAGTATGTCAAAATTTTATATCGATATAAATACGAACCGTTAATCAATATGCACTGAACTCGTCATCACAAATTTTTTTGTATAACATTTAATTTACTCTAATTAGAAATTTATCATTTTAGTCAATTATCGATGTTCATTTAGAAACTTGAATCTTAATAAAATTAATATATACTCTACTCCTATACATATCAAACTAACGGATTTCTTTTTGACCATCATTTATTTTTCCATGTAAACAACTTATAACTAAACCAGCTTTAACATAAAAGATGTGATTAGTCTTATACTTATATACCATATAAACTATATACATCTACATCAAAATCGACTATGATGCCTCAAGTTAAAAAATTATGTCTCACATTAATATAATTATATAATAAATCATTGACTACATGCATTATCATATGATTTATCGTTAATTAATCATATTTAAAAAATAGTTCTCTAACTACTAATCCATATTAATATCTTAATAATATGACTTTCATTGTTGTCTATTCTAATATTATTTCATAATATTTACCGAAAATATTTAATATTCTTACTATACGATATTGTTGCATGTTTAATATGACCTACGTAGGAAATAATTTTAATAATATTATTTAATAATCAAATAAATTATTTAGATAATTCATAAATATATTTTATTTAGATAAATGACAAAATAAAGAAAACAACTTATGCTTGCGAATAAAAACACTTTCTTTCATTAATAATAAATATATATATATATATATATATGCAAGACAATATATTCCTGAAGGCAACAACATAAATAGTTTTTAGGGTATATTCTAACGAACACCTACTTACACTAAAGGCATTTATTGTTATATCTCATATCTATTTTCTCAAGATGATGGTATAGATTTTTTTTATATTATTGCTTTACTTAGTGGGTCAGTAATATTATCTATTGAAAACACTTTTTGAATAATTATTTCTTCAACTCTAATAAACTCTCTTAAAATATGATATTTACACTAAATATATTTAAACTTTTAGTGTACTCTTAGTTCTTTAGCCTATGCAATAATATAGTATTGTCACAAAATATGCTTATCAAATAAACTATATTTGAAATCACACCTAATTTATGTACAAATTTGTGCATCCAAACAGTTACTTTTGCTACTTCTAAAGTGGCGATATATTCAATTTTAATAGTAGAATCAACTGTTGTCGTTTGTTTGAAATTTTTTTTAACTGACAGTACCTCTATTAAATACAAAAATAAATGATGATATAGACTTTTTATCATCAATATTTGATTGAATTTTAAATTTTAATATCTTTAAATATTTAACTCTGAACATCATAATTAAGAACTAAATTCTTAATTTTTCTCAAGTACTTAAGGATTGATTTTACTGCTAACCAATATTTCTCCTCTAAATTAGCCTGATATTTGCTTGTATAAATTATAGCATATGCTATATTAGGTCTTATATATAGTATTGCATATATTAAGCTACCTATAGCTGAAATATAATACACATTATGCATTCATTATTGCTTCTCATCTGTCTTTAGACCTCTATCTTTTGAAAGATAAAGACCACATATGAAAGACAAAACACCTCTCTTTGAGTTTTCCATACTAATTTTTTTTTAATATTTTCTCCATGTATAATTTCTAGGATAATTTAATTATCCTTTTCACTCTATCTTTATAGATATGAATTTTAAGGACATAAGTCGATTCTCCTAAATCTTTCATTTAAAAAGTTTTAGATAATCAAATTTTTGCCTTGATCATCATGCAAATATTATTTTTCATCATTAATATGTCATCTACATATAATATAAGGAATATGATAGCATAATTTTTAACCCACTTATGAACACAAGGTTCATCCAAGTTTTTTATAAATCTAAATAATTTAATCACCTTATCAAATCAATTATTCTAGCTTCTAAAAGTTTACTTCAATCCATAAATAAATCAATGCAACTTACATGCTTTATATCTATCTATAGCGAATACAAAATCTATGGACTATTTCATATAAATATTTTTCATAAGACCATTAGAGAATATAGTCTTTACATTCTTCTACTAAATCTCATAATCATGATATGTTGTAATAGCTAACATATTTCAGATGAACTAATATGGGTAAAAAGTTATCTTTGTAATCCAACCATTATTTTTAAATGTAACCTTTTTGCCATTAGTTGAATTTTATAAGTCTCTACCTAACCATCCTTACTAATCTTTCTCTTGAAGATCCACTTACAACCAATAAAAATTATTGCTTTTAATATATCAACAAGTGTCTAAACTTGATTAACATACATGAATTTTATCTCAAAATCTATGAGTTCTAGCCATTTACTTAAATTTCTATACATGATAGCTTTGTTATAACTTTTAAGATCATTACCATGATCAGTTTTTCGTACTAAGTATGAGTTAAATTCATGCTTATGGAAGGACCCATATCATTCCGAAGGTTTTGATACTCTAGAAGATCTTTAAACTAAAATTAGTACTGAGTTTTGTTGGCTGGACATTCCAGCTTTATCACTGTAGATTTGAGGTTCTAAAGACTCTTTCTTAAACTCAAAAACTCTTCCTGCACCATCTTCTTCTAAGAACTCATTTTATAATAAATGTGCATTTCCACTTATCATAAATCTTTGATCAGAAGGAAAACAAAAATAATATTTTAAACTATATTTAGAATATGTAATAAATCAATTTTACACCCAACTTATTAGTGTTAACTAATTTGACATAAGTTGAATAATTTCAAATTCTTATATAATTGAGACTGGGTTTCTTACCACTCCATATCTTATGAATTTTATTTCATTTGTATTATGGCTGTAGGTTTTTTTGTGAGGAAAGGCAATATATATGTACATTAATTCAAGTTCTTGCTATTAGTATTTTAATGACTGTTATGCTCTTTCTAATTATTCATTGCCAAACTATAGCATTTTTCTTTTTTATCAAAACCAAATACTATGGTGACATTTTGTAGGGTATTTACCCATTATTTGGTGATTCTGAGTAGATGATGTAGTCAAGGATAATGCAATTGGTGCAATGACAAGGATGATAATAGTGTAGCCACAGTCCATCCCATTGAATCAGGTTGATTTTCATTTTACTTTACTTCATATCCTTTTTTAAATTTTGTTTTAAATTATAATTCTTTTGTCTCCTTGCGTATTTTCATGACTCTTTACAAGCTAGTTATATCTTCTATATTTGTCTGCCTTTTATGTTTCCCTCTTTTCTTAGGTCCTTCTAGTGTTTTTAAAAGTTCTTCCACTAAAAGAGGACCATGAAGAATCTATGGTTATTTATAGTTGCGCTTGTACTCCAGTTTTGTCATCGAACCCACAGGTTTTTTTAAAAAAATTGTAGTTATAGTTCTTATGCACACAAGCATTATAGTTTTGTGCTTGCTTGTTGTTATATTAGTAAGTGATGTATTTTGTAGTTTTGTGCTTGTTCTTATTCTAGAGCTGGTTAATCTTTTTGCTCAAGTTGTGGTTTCATTAGTGGAAACTTCCAAAGTGAAAGCTCAAGTTGGCAGGGCGTTCTCACATCTAATTACTTTTTATAGCCATCAAATGTAACTGTTGCTGAATAATCTCTCACCTGCACATGCCAATGCCCTAGCTACATTTACCCCAAAAAGTTTATGTGTGATCGAATAAAGTTGAGTTAATGAATATAACAACATTTATTTTTTCTTCTCATTATTATTTGTTATAGCTTTGCAGTGTTTGTTCTAATTATTTGTTGTGAATCGGTGATATTAGGAAGGTAAAATTTGATGATTGATGTATCGTAATTAATACAATTTTATAGCTTGTATGAAAGTTGACTTTTGTTTTTAAAGAATGTTTTCATTAATTTGATAACTCTAAATTAGGGAAAAAAATTAACACAATATTTTACGTTATTTAACAACTTTAGTCTATGTTCACCTTTCAAGTTAATTAAGTTTGAGAATTCAATTTTCTCTGGTCTTTTTTATCCAAAAACTTTCAATTAACTTTTAAGTGTCAATTAAATCTCTTATAACCAATTTTTTTCATTTTGATGCCAATTGAATCTCTTGCAACAATTGACTTCTAAGGAGTTAATCAACCTTTATAATATAATAGCTTATTTGACAGTATGTACTAGACTATATTATCTTAAATAAATTGGATTCGACTAGATTGAATTAAATTACAACAGATTAAATTAAAACACATACTATATTATATTATAAGTTAATATGTGTTTGGTTCAAGAATATATTAAACCATATTAATAATTAATATTTTAAATATATATATTATATTATATTATATATAGTATATTATATTTAACATATTATATCATATTTTATTTGATTTGATTAAAAAATTAAATTTTGAAAAAAGACTAATCCAAGTATAGACTTATGGGTGGGTGCCAGTAGTAGTGTCTAGCAAGCCTAAATTGACAATTTTGAACCAATTAGGTCCAAGCCTGAGAACCGTGAAATCATGACTTGAACCAGACCGATTATTGTTACAAATTAATTCACGCTAAGTCATGGCTCCAAAAATTTTAAATTGAACTAGCCCATGTAACTAGATTGAAATCAAAATCGAGACAGGCTGGTTTTAGTTCATCAACAGGCTAGTTCGAGTTAGTTTATAAAATTCATATTTAATTGAAATTAAAAAATTATTTTTAAATTATCAAAAAAATAAAAAATTAATTCTCATGATCTTTTTAATTAAATAAAAAAATTACATTGAAGGAGACATTTCAGTCTTAATTTTATAAATTATTTTTACATTCAATCATATTTTTTTAATAATAAATAAAAAAATTAAAATAAATTAATTAAAGAAAATATTACGTTGAGAGGGACATTGGGTAGGCCCTCTTTTTTTTTTTTTTTTTAATCTGAACTGCCAAATAGAATCGGCCTAGCTTACCAATTCAACCCGACGGTTCATAGACAAAATGGACCCAGACGGCTCCAAGTCTACTGTGGACCAAGCCTTTTGGTTCAATATTCATTGAATCGGTACAATTCCGAAGACTGACTTGGAACCAAATAGTCCCTAATTATTGTTCATATGGGTTGGTTTAATTTGGATTTTTGACGGGCCAGTTTGGTTTAATTCAATTCACGGACCAAACCAGTCCAGCATACACGTCGAGACACTAGTCTGCTATTGAATGGTTGGTCTATGTTATTGGGTACAAATAATGTAAACATGTTCCATCAAAAAGTGAGGCCGAACATAGCATAAATGAATTTTATGCAAACATGAAATATAAGACAATGCATACCCGCATCCAAAACATGACTTGAGTCAAAATGAAAACCCTTTCGATGAGTAAACTTACAAATTTAGCTCCACTACGTGTTTTTTTTATGAGTTATAGCCAAATATAAGTTAAAAAATAGTATAAAACTTTAAAAAAATATAAAAATGAAGTTCTTAGTACAAAAGTTTGATATCAAAAATAAGTTGCAAATAAGATTCATATGAATTTAAAATATAGTTGTTATGACCTATTCTTCAGGGTAAAACTAGTCATCATTTCACTATTTAACAGTTCAAAAACACATTATTCATTAGTCAGATATCAAACTGGTTACTATGTATCTACTCACTATTGCTCAGTTCTTTGTTGGACCATTTCACTATTAAACTGGTTTACTTTTCTTGTCAAATCACTATTCACCAAAATTTTGTTATTTTGAAAATATAAATTGAAATATACATTTTCAAAATATTTAAAAAATTGATTTTTCACCAAGTATAAAAATCAAACAATTTTAAAAAAAATTTGATAAAATAAAATTTGAAGAATATTTAAACTCGTTTTTGTCAAACCTATGTATTGAAATATACTAGATTTACATAAAAATAATCACTGAAAAATATCTAGGTTATTGCCTTGAAACTTGAATATTTATTTCTTGATCTTGAACCATTTGCGATGTATCATTGACTTGGATTTTTTTTTTATTGGGAATTTGATACAATCTTCCTTTGAATTTTGTAGCTTTCAAAATCTTCATATTATCAATAACTACTATGGCTAACATAATTATACTATGGCTAACATAATTAATTATTTGTATTTCATTACTATTGAACAGTTAAATAGCACTACATACTATACAACTTTATACACATTACAATGCATCTATTCTAAATTTTGTAATTACAAATTGGAACTTAAGAGGCAATCTATTTGTAAATCCATTCATTTGCACGCCCTCCAGATTCGTCCATGTCTATAAAAATGCTAACCGCCTGCACCAATTGATAGTCACAAATGTTATTCTAAGCTAAAATCAACTGAATCCAAGCCCCAACAAGTTGCTATGGAATTAAAACTGGAGTTAAACTATGGACCATCATAGTTAACTTGAGAGCAACTCTCCTGGAAATTTAAAATTATCAATATGCAGCAATGAAGAACAAACATCCGATACCTACAGTTGATTTCTATGATCAATTAAGTGGCTAGACTGAGTTCATGGAAGATCGCTTACAACAACATTCATGATAAAATATGATTCATACTGGTTTTTCTGGTTATGCATTTCAGTCTTACTAATGCATCAGCTACATATATTTGGAACTCGACAAACAAAATATTTTCTCACCTTTCTTGGATCAGTTCTTTCTTGAGTAGATAGACAACTAATTGATTTATTGCTAAACAATGGAAGAAAATCTCATGAATGTGGTCATTTGTTCCAGTTACTGAGAAAGAATGAGTTTTATGTGAGAAAAGAAGCATTCCACAGACTAGAAGAGATCATGCTATTCAGGGCAGAAGATTGATGCCACTAAACTATAATGGCTGAAGATGCAGCAAAGCTACAAATTGTCCTGAGTGAGAACTATCCATGGTGCTGAACAACTGTGTTTGTTAAAGTGAATTTGCCTATGGCATTCCTTTACTGATTTGCCAATTACTAACCTTACATGGAATGGAAAATATGGTGTCAGATTGCTTCTAAGCGGCTCAAAACAACAATGATGGAGGAACTTGTGTTTGCTGTGCCAAACTAGACAAAAGTATTTGACAAGTATAATGAGGGATGTTGATGCAAAACGATAGCCCAATTTAATAGTTAGAAACTGGATTGTGTTGTTCAGCAGTGTAAGGCGCAGGTAAAGAGACATTGTTTTTTACAATTATGGTCAAATGTGCAAAGATAGACAAATATTATCATATTGCTAGCACAATATTAATATCTAACTAAAAATCGGTGGTAATAGAAAATCTAATACAAATATGATCTGAAAATATTTTTCTTAACTTTCCATATAACTTTTTCTTATCTCTTACTGACAAGTTTAAACAATAATTGTTCATAAAACTAATGCGTTTGATCTGAGTTCTTAATAAGCATTTAACGAAAAGTTATAATACCCATTCAAAAAGCTAATTGGCATGCATAATATTACCTTTCCAATCCGAGGTCGCTCTTTCGACTTTGCAAGGCTGTTTCGAATATGCGAGACAGCTCCCCAGCATTTTAGTGTGTTTGCTACATCATCAAGTCTCAAAATGTACTCCTCTTCGGTTAGAGGAAAGGATCTCTAAACAAAGAAAAAAGAAGGCATGCTTACACTTCAAAATACGGTAGCAACTCCTAAGATATATAAATAATTCTCCGATGGTTAGCATGGTATGAACTAATTCAACTTTACAAGTCTTACATTTAATTTTACAAGTTTCATATTGGGTATAGATGTACACTTGGTATTGTAGTAGAAACCTTTTACAAATACTACAATGAGTAAGAATTTGGAATACAAGGTTTATTCATTACAAGAGAAAAGGTGAGGAACATCATTTGAGCTTACAACCTCTTCCATCAGTTGAAAAAGGAAAATTATGGTACCAAAAAGAAAATTGCAGATAAAGAGATTGAAGTTATAGTAGAAAGAACGTTTAAAGAGAGAAGAAAGTGGGTGAGAATGCAGAGATTACACAAAATGAACACAAACTGTCAATGTAAGTGTGAACAAGTAAAAATTCAAGGAAAGTTGATTTGATCACACATTTTACATGTCAACTGGAAAGTTGCCAGCTCTTTTCCTTAATTGTCATATCAAAAAGCCAAGGAAGCTTCAAGATTAAAAATTTCTTGAAATTCAAAAGTTTTTTCAAAATTTCACACTTTGGCAGTATATAGAAACTGGTGCTCAATTTTTCTCCAACAGGGAAGAATGATGCAACTACAAAATGTGATTTTGCTACTAAATCCTATTTAGTTTTATGCTTTTACTAACTTGTAGATTTTCTTTCATGGATCTTCACACAGTACTCTACATATGCAAGAGTTAAATAATCTTTAGCAATTAACTATCTGTTAGTGTATGCTAAAATCAGTTTATGGTCATTTGCATATTTGAGTATAGGAGAACAGTAATTTATGCAATTCTTGTATTTTAGAGCCATAATTAGTAATTAGTCAAGTCTGAGATAAGTTCTAGTCTTTAGCTGATCCTGTAAAATATAGGAACAAAAAAAGAAAATAACTATGATATAATAATGTGATGTATTGTCTCCAAGATAATAGTACAGGTAATCTAGCATTTTCTAGTGCAAATAAGAGGTTAAAAGATTAATTCCCATTGCACCAACCTTTAGAGGGTGAATTTATTTAATTTTTGTTTGTGAATGGATGGGGTGTGCGGGGTAAAGAAAAAATAATAATAATAAATTTTTAAAAAGTCTGAATTCTTTGATACTGGTATCAAGAGTGTTTTTAAAGTAAAATGAATAAGTATAACTCATCTTTCAACTGTTTTAGAACTGTTACTAAAAGACTCCTAATTTTCTTGATATCATACATTCAAGGGTATGTTTGAAATTAAGGTGTTGTAGCTTTTGATCCAAAGTTGCTATGGAATAAAATCACAAGATGTAAGTTCAAGTGGCAGTGAGAGGTAAATATGAGCTACTAAATAGAAGTTGATATTTACCAAACACTTTAGTTGCACTTTTGAAATTAAGTAGAAGCACAGCAGTCGCAAACAGGCTCATAGTCACATTAGCTATGTAAGAGTCAAATTATTAATAATTATGCTTAAAAGTTTGAATTAGAGTTATTAAACAAACATCATATTATGTTCCAAATAAAATTTTGGTCTGTTATTGATGGTTTGGATAGATACTTGGCCTTTGCTCCTCTTTTTCTTCTGTTATCATGCAACATTTCTTCTCCTTCTCCCTCTTTTTCTTCTGTTACCATGCAATATTTCTTCTTCTTCTCCCTCTTTCTTAACTATTTTTTCCAGAACTTAAAGCTCAAGCAATTGTTTTATAATTGCTCTTAACATAACTATATAATATGTAAATCGACTATTTCCTTCCTAGGTCAACAATTTCACCTTCCAAGGTTAAAAAAAAGAGACCCTCATCAAATTGTATGACAAAAATCTCTTTTGAACACAAAAGTTCTTTAAATCCTTAATTTTTAAAGCTACCCCGCAAATTGGATCTTACCAATACAGTCTTCAATAGTTTTTGTTACAGAGATTTTTTTTTCATTCTTCCCAGGGAATATTTGGGATAAGTACGCTAAAGTTTCTTAAAAAAACTGATAATGAAAATACTGTTTCTAAACCTTGGTGTGTTACAAGTAAATATAGACATCAGCCCAGCTCCATCTTGATATCAGAAATCTATTCTAAGAAAATATGCTTACCTGCTCCATGTACTTCCACATGACATTTAGAGCAAGGAGATTTCTTCCCATGAACTCCTACAACAAGCATTCAGAAGTAATAATGTGAACTGCTGAAAACTATCTGAAACACTCCAATAAAAAAAATGGGAGAAAAGCAAACAAATTAAATGAGATAGCAAAACAACGGATAAAAGGAGTGCTAAAGGTATGAGAAAGTGATTTGTTGTGGTCCAACAGGCAGCAGTGACTGTCACAGGAAAGATTTCATTTTCCTTTTAGCAGTCTTAACATGGCTAAATGGCAGTGTCCTTTGTGGTAATATTCTGTGTTTAGTCTTTCTCTCTTTTCCTTGTACAAAATAATCATTCAAACAAAAGAACACGTAATAAGCATTAGTAGCAAATAAATAAAATTTATGATAGCCAACTCTGATCAACTTTATCCGAATCACTTTATGCTCTGTCAAATAAGTTAGTAACTGATGTAGGGTTGGCAGAGTTACGGAACACTCTAATAATACATAATAACATGTTAATCATTCACAAATTAGCATGAGATTAAGATTTGTTTTGATAGCAAGTGGCTTATCTAATTGAACCTAAGAAACCTGGTATGTATCATCCTAGACAACTCTTGTGTTTTAGGTCTGGACAGATTTTAGACCATTGCACCTTGCTTAACAATGTTTTCTTTAGTATTGTTTCTTTTTAGTTACTCAAAGGAAATTCCTATGGAACTGGTTAAGTAGAACCTTAGAATGGTTGACTAGAGATTGATAGATAGCACAAATTATTCTTAGCACAAACCAGTGAGGGTGGTTGACAGAAACTTCATAGAAAATCCCACAAATGGAAAACTGATGTCCAAGAGTAGTCAACGAAGGTTGATAAATTTAGAAACATGGAATTAATGGCTCGTTTGAGGTCACCACAAGAATCAGATCATGGGTACTCAACTGGCCCTTGTTTGGTTCTAATATGGAAGGTTTAAAACAGCTACTGTTTCATGTCAACTAAAATAAAAGTTCAGTTACAACAAAAAATATACACAGAGAACCATTCTTGAACATCTCTTGAGGCTTCCACATTAACTGTTGAAGGTTTTACAATTGCTAATCAACTTTCGAAGTATCCTAACAAATTTGAGCCTACTTTTTCAAAGCTAAAGGTACATGAACAATCAATTTATCCCCATCAAAGTCTGCATTGAATGCGTTACAAATTAATGGATGTAAACAAATAGCACATTGTTACAATAAAATGGGCTAGAATGTCTGTATGCCTAATCTATGCTGAGAAAAGTATTGGTTGTACTAAAAATACCACTTTAAGGGAGGACCTGGTAATAAATGATAAGGATAAGAACATTTCTAGTTGGAGTGACAGTTCGAATTCCAATAATGTTGATCATTTGGTTGGTCTCAAGGACATTCAAAATTTCATTGCAGACGACACTTCTTTTTTTTTTAGTGATAGGAACACTTATTCCTTCTTTTCTAAGTCATCGCTTGACCTAAAAGTTTAAACTGGTAGGTAGGCATTTCAAAAATAGCATTGAATTCTAACATGAGCAAGACCGACACCAAATGGGATTATAATGTGCACCAAGCCTAAATGGAGATAGAAAATAGAACAAGAAACAAATGCAATCATGCAGCAGCAGGGGAATTAAAAATCAAAACCTCTTGAAATTAAGAGAAGACAAAGAAAAAGAAGACAAACACTTGTATGTAAAACAACTATACTTCATTTGACAACCTTGATCTCCATTTATACAAATAAGATAAAATATATATATATATAATACTAAACTACCCTTGCACTTAAATACTTTTAAAACTCATTAACTTGACTGAAAAAAAGTTTAATATTTGAATCTAATCAACTCATCTCAAAATGCATATGACCACGCAACTCTATAAAATGACTGGGGAATATACACAAAACTTTTACCCATAAGACAAGAAATGAAATCTCACATAAACTTGAACAAGAAAAAAAAAGAGAAATTATCTTGCAAATTGCATATACATACTTTGTACACAGGGCATATCAAAATTTACAAATAGAAGACTCACATGGATCACCGGAAACCAATATGTCTATGTGGGGAAAAAGCAAACCAAAATAATCATGTAAACTAAGAATTTAACAAGGCAATGAGAAAGTCATTTCTTAAAAGGGGAAAAAAATAATATCATTATGGTGTCAATATAAGCAGCTCAATAAGTTGATACTACAACAGTCATCATTGGGAGATCCCCGTACCTTTTTTATTAGTTGAACATCATAAGACCTTCCATACTTGTTTCTAATGAGAGTTGCGAGATCTATCCCACTAAATGTAGAATCATCCATGCCCACAATTCTCTCAAGATTCTCCCTTAGCATTTCACTATTCACCTACAAAAACGCATGTCACTATAAATAGTGGGCATAGAATTGTATAGTAGCAAATGTTGTACTCAAGCATGCATGTCAAAGTAAAATACAATCTAGCACATCAGTGAATCCACACACAAAATCACTACAATAAAAAAATAATCTCACCGAAGTAATATCTTGTTTTACTATCCCTTTGTCCCCCTTTCTTCACCCATTTAGAAGTACACAAGAAGAGAGAAATTATAAGTAATTAGATCATTCATGACAAATCATTAGGAGATAATGGAAATTAATGATGACAATAAGACTCCATCAAAAAATGTACTTTCTTTGCCAAAAGGAGACCACAAGAATTTTTACAATCAATAATCATAAAACAAACCATGCTGCTAGTCCATCAATCAATCAATAACTACTTTCCCTCTTCATGAATATATTGATGTTTTTGAAATTTTACTGTAACTTTGTTACTCAATTCATTCATCAAACATTTTAGTGGAAATATAATATGGGGATATTGTTAACTTCAAGGGTTTTGCTTATGTTCACATTTAAGTATAACAAAACAAGCTAAAACATTAAGAAAAAAGAAAGAAGGAAAAGAGAATTTGAGACAATTGAACTTACTCCTTCCATTTCACCTTTGGTAGATTCTTTATCAGTCATCCCATCCCCGGAGTTATCTGGGTCATTGTCATCGTCCACTGCACTAGAAAATATAGGCCAAAATCTCCTGATATTCTGATAGTAATTACCACCAACACATTGACTGCAGGAAGAAATCAGTCCTTTTGAAGGAAAATGTGGACCAAAATATCTTGAGTATGGAATCTTATTGAATCTTCCTCTATAAAGATGCTTCTCTATACCAACGGACCAACTAAAAAAGTGGCTTGATACACTGCTTGTCATATCCTGCTTATTAGTGTCATTGAACGATTCAGAAAATAAACCACAACAAATATAATTCAATTACGACACTTATTCTATTCCATCCCAAGTAGCTGAATAAAAAAGCTTGTTGTTAGTCACAGATTGCTCAAGCCTTTGTTGATTACAGTGAAAAATCGCGAGTGTCCAACTGATTACTGTTGATTCAAAAATTATATATAAGAAGTAAGAAATTAACACTCTGCAATTTCACCGTGTTTTTTTGTGGCATCTAGCAGTGATGAGAGAATTCAGTTTAGCTGCAGTGTTCATATCTGAAGTAATTTATCTCCGGAGCCTACAAGTATTCATTATATAATATATATGACCTTCAATTTATTGTATCACTCTAATTTCCTATATATTATCATCTTATTCATATAACTAATAACTTCAGAAGAAAGTAAAGATGCATAAATAAGCAGTCTCTGTATGAAATTCATATATAAAAGTTAGAATCGTGAAGAAATTATCCGAACCCTGCAATCTTTGGAAAGCATGCAATACATATATGTACTTACACCGTTTGATGAGTTTGGACAAAATTGAATGCTTAACTAAAAAGAGCTAGTGTCAATACTATATTATACACATAATAGCAAAAGTGAATAAAGAAATTGGAAGAAAATTTATTGCAGTTACTGATATAGAACCTGATTGATGGATGGATGGCAACCCGCAAAATTTTTAATTTAATTTTAGAATTAAAGACTGCAAATTCTTTCTTTCCTTGGAAATGGAGGCTTCACACTGCACTGCCCTTCCCTGGCAGACGAATCAAATTCTAATAGACGAGAAGAAGCACAACAGGAAGAGATGATGCTTGGCTACTTGTCCCGGTGTATTTACAGGCATTCATTCGGATAAGAGACCTATTCCACGCCCTCACGACAAGCTAACAATGCTACATTTCACCTAGCTCCTATATGTTTCCTTTAATTATGAAAATGTCCCAACATTATCAACATCATTACATATATATCTCATGGCTTTACGCTTTAAGTTTCATCATGTAATAAGTCCTTATGCATCTTATATAGTTTAGTTTCACAAATTCTAAAGGGACCTGTACAATAATTTTTAACACCTTTAGGAATTAATTTGTGTTGTAACTTTTGTTCTAAAATTGGTGTAAAATAAATTTATTCACTAAAAAATACAAGTGTATCCAAGATAATAATTGAGTTAGTATAAATATAAGTTTAATTATCGATTTTCTTTGTGCCAATACTAAAGAGAAGATTTTTTTTTCTTTAATTTATATTTGTGTATGGAGTAAGGTCGGACTTAACTCGAGTGTTGGAAATCTTAAAAATAAATAAAAATAAAAAGTTGTATGAGTAGTTAATAATTAAACAAGTATTTATTTAAACACTTCACTTATTTTACAACAAACAAAATTATGTCAGTTACTAATGTGTCTAAAATAATGTTTAATTCCTATGAATAATTATTAAATTATTTTGAACTTGGCAATTTGAATTTATTGTATCGTATGTTGTATTTTATTGTATTCATGTTGTGTCAAAATAGCTCAATTCGATATCAATACATTTAATTATTGTATAAAGAAATAAAAATTTTAATATGATATGGTTATTAAATAGTTAAAAGAATTTTAATTGTATTATTTATTTAATTTTTTATTTTATTTTCATATATTTTTAAATATTTATGGTAATATTTTAACAAACATTAATAAATTTTATTATAAATATAACTAAATACTTTTAAAAAATAAATAAATATAATTAAAAATTATTAAATTTAAAGATATAAAATAAATTTATTGAATCATAAATAAATTAACATGATATAATTACTCTAATAATTAATTTTGTTATAAATAAATTCATACGTCAAAATTTTTAAATTTGAATATGATATGATTAATAATATTGATGTTAATGTGTATTATTTTTATATAATTTTATTATATTCTTATTCTTGTTGTTTTACTAATTTGTCCTTTCATTTATTTCTTTTAGTATACTTTTATTTATTTTTATATAAAAAAAATAAATTCATAAAAAAATAACAATAGAGTGAAAAGTACAATTTGAAACACATGGGAAGACTTTGGATAAAATCACCAATGCTGCACATGTTGCTGCTTTAAATTGCCCGCGCTTCGGCATAGGGTTGATCAACTGTTCTAATTCGCCCTAGAACCCTTGAGAACCAAAAAATTAGTTTTAAAATCAAAATCTATTATATTCAATTTAGTTTCAATTCCTATTTAAAGAACTAAAAAAAATCAATTAGATTTTGATCCCAAACAAATAAGAACTAAAATTGCCTCATTTAAAACCTAGAAAAGAATTGGTTAAATTACAGTTCCAAACAAATAAGAATCGAAACCGACCCATTTAAAATCCAAAATATCCAAAGAATTGAATTGTTTGCGTAAAGATTTGAAACTCAAAACCTCCTATTGAAATGTGCATCTCTTGCCATTTTGTCAAACATGTCAAGTTTGTTCATAAACTTTATTTAAATTTATTTAAATAAAAATAAATAATATTTGATAAATTATTCAATTAATAAAACAATAACATTTGAAATTTTTTATTAAAATTATAAAAAATTAATTTTATTATTTTTAAATAAACACTTTCATTAGAAACACATTAAATATTGTTAAAATCTATTACTGAATTTATATAAACATAAATATTATATAAAATATATTCATATTTGATTCATAAATAATTTTAAAAAAATAATCTTTAACTATTGAGTTATAGAGAAAAAATTAATCAATGTTTTATAAAGTTTGTTTAACTTAATTTATCATATTATTTGTATAATAGTTTAATAAAATTGTGTTTGACATATAATTATTTTAAAATTATTAAATAATTTTATTAGATATGTAATTTTATTATTATCAAAAATTAATTTTTTTGTGATTTATTATTATATTAACTAGACAATAATATATTATTTTTAAATAATTTATTGCATATCAATTCTTTTTGATAATTTAATTCTATTTTCTTTTCTTCACTTAATTTTTTGTTGATGTATTTTATTACTTTGTAATTTAGAATCATTGATTTATTTTTTAATTTTCTTATCGAATTAAATTTATAGTTTAAGTGAATATTTATAATATATACTTAAATAGATCTTTATAATATAAATTTTGTTGAAAAAATTAAAAAATTAAAATGATTAATAAATAAAGTACTTTATTTTAGAACTAGAACTAAATTAGAATAAAAAAAATAGAATACCCTATTAAATAGAGTATGTTCTGATTTTAAATTTTAGAAACTAATTTTATTTATGGTAGATTTTGATTTCAAGTAGTACCGAAACCAAACTTATAAATACTCACCCTTACTTCAGCACTACTACAATAAGCATAAATAGTACCATGCTATGGTATTATTGTTAAAGTAACATTGCAATAATATTTTATAATTTTGAAGGCAAAAGCTCCAAGCTTAAAGCGCCAAGTCATGTCGTTAGATCACAAATTTGTAAAGCGAAAAATAAGAATAAAATAAAAATTTATACATTTTAATGAAAATATAAATATATCTTTTTATAGTTGAAAAGGAATAGAACTACCAAGAGAGCCACAAATAAAGAAGAAAAAAAGAGCAAAAGAAGAAGAACTTAACCAACTTGAAAAAAAGGAAAAAAAATCTCATCATTTTGGTTTGCAATTCATATTTAATTTAGTTTTTTCTTTATTTTTCATTGTTAACAATGTTTAATATAATGAAAAAAAAATGCTATTTTCTTTCATTATGAACTATGATATAACCAACTATAATGTTATAACTTTTGTTTATTCAAAATAATTGAAATTTATCTTCATTAATTGAGTATTTTGTACATTCTTAATTTTTAAGATAATTGTCTATTATTGAAATAATTTAAAATTCATAATAAAATTTTAAAAAATAAGATTTATGATTTGTTTCTTGTGTTAAATACCATAAAGTCTATGTAACATAAGAATATACAAACATATTTTATATAATTGTTACATGAAACTACAATGCCTAATACATTTATGACAATTCTAATTTATATAAAAATATAGGAGAATGATATTCTGAAATAATTTTATTATAACTTTAAAAAAGACTAATAAATAATTATGATGTTTTTGGTTATCAATCATGAACTTAGATTTCAGTAGTTAAGAATAGATAAAGTTTTAATAGATTAATTTTAATGAAATCAAATATCTTGAAATTCTCTTTATTTGGTTACTCTTAATTTATCTTTATTTACTTCTTAATTATTTTTAGCATCAATTATCTTTTTACTCTACTCATTCAAATAAAATTATGATAGTTTAATTTATAGTTAAATTGTAAATAGTCAATTTTCATGAAAAAAAATACTCATTTATCATTGTGATACTTATTTATGACAACGTGATTTTATGTTTGCATAATTTAGACAACAACCATATCATATAACTCATTTTAATAATCGTGTCATCGTATGTCAACTTAAACCTATAAACTTTGTATCATGTTTGTATTTAATGTCAAAAATTATCATCTCTACTCAACGTGTATTGAAATCAAAAATATAAAATCATTCCTTGAGATTTGGAAATTTCATGGCATTTGTGCAAATATTAATACACATTACATGTACTTGTAGAAAACAACTTTTTTTAAGACAAAATACTTTTAATTGTGTCAAAAAAAGTTTATTAAAAGTTAAGGACCTACTAATATATATCTAATGTACCTTACATCCTTTAAAATATGTAATTGACAACTTGAAAAGATAACGTAAAATTTAAAATAGTTCGTACACAAGTTGAAAATTTTGGTTTTAAGGTAAATTGAATGTATAGTAGAGATATATATATATATATATATATATATATATATATATATATGAGATTATTTATTAATCTTTTAATATTTTATTTTTTAAAAAATAGATATTAAAATTCTTAACAAATTTTAGGGAAAATGACATATAATACTAAAATTTGAATAAAACTCAGAGAAATTGTCAAAGATAAGAAAGACACTTCTTACAAGCAAAAGTCTAACAAGAAAAAGTTTTCAAAAAGAAAAAGATCTTATTTAAAAAAAAAAAGAAAAGAAAAGAAAAGAGTAATTGTCATGTGTGTGATTAAATTGGACATTATTATATTAACCAATGAAATTATAGAAAGGTGATTAAAAGTCTTCATAAGCCTACATGATCGAATGAGATGAAGTATTGTTCTTATAGTTATCTTCCAAGCATATATGTTGGGAGGAAAACATGTGCTTTAATGAAGTTCAAGTGAGTAAAGGAGAAGAGTAAGTTTAATTTGATAATTCGTACTCCTTTTCAATTTATATGGGTAGAGTGATGGCTTCCATCGTGTTTGATAAGAGGTTATGAGCATGAGAGGCGTGACCTTAGGGAGTTTGTGTGGCTAGAGGCCTCCCGTGACCGTACAGAAATCTATGATTTTTTTTGTTTGTGCTTGATTTGACTTTGATTTGTCAAATATTTTGGATTTAATTTTGTTTATTGGAAGTAATTTATATAAATAATTGTATTAATTTTGATTTACCATATTATTGTTATTTTGAAGAGAAAAAATATGAGAGAAACATATGTATATATACTCACACGCATACTTAAATACATACAAATATTATTAAAATATTAATCTAGACTGTAAATGTTAAAAAGCAAGTACTTTATCAAAGAAAAAGCTAAGGTAATATACCTTTCTATGTTTGGATCTGTACAATAATTTAAGAGTAAAAGTAATGATTTTCAAGAGTTAGTAGAGAAAAGTGATTTTACTCTCTTTATCTTTCTTTACTAATGAAGTTGTCGGCTGACAATCTATCCAATAATGGCAATGGTGTAACGTTACTTATCACCGTTGTGACAGACGCACACGCTGGTCGTTGTTGTGTTTTCCTTTATGAGTTTTTTCCAGTGCTCTTTTGTCACAAATAACTCCATTATTGCATAGATCGGAAAACTTAGTTAGAAAACACTATAGGAACCTAATCTAACCATAACAGTGGTGGTTGATTTCTTGTTTACACGTATTAATAAAAAATTTAAAAATTTAAAAAATATCATATTAATATATATATATATATATATATATATGTATGTATGTATTCTCCTTATCTTCATCCAAAGGGTTGTTAGGGTCTGTGTGGGTATCTTTTATACTAGTATAATTAAAGTATCTGTTTTACCAAATATTAGAGGTATATTGCACTTTTCTTTCAGAGAAAAGGGTAAAAAGCATTATGACATTAGCTTTTCATAATACAAAAAATACTACGTTATTCAGTTTGAATTCAACAGCATTATAATATTTTAGATCAATAGCATTACATAATATATTTTCGACAACCAAATACCGACATGTAAATTGGTTTATCATGGAATGTTGTTCGTTGATCTTATTCTTCTTTTGTCAAATTGGCTCCAGTTGACTCGAATCGCCACCGAATTGATTCGCTTTGGTTCTAAAAATCCCATTACCCAGAGGACTAAGGGCTGTTAGATTAGTAAAATTCTCTTGTGGTTGCCTTGGTATGTTTGCATACTAAAGGTAAATTATGCAAGACCTGACCAAGTTCATGACTCTTTCATTTACGAGATTTGGCTAATCTTACATAACGCCTCTAACTTTTAGAACCATGCTTTTGTAAATCTTCATCATTTAATTCACCACCTTTATTATTTTGGCCTACTGCTATATTTCATAATCCTCTTCACTTTCTCATTTACAGCCTCTGCCTCAATTGATCACTAGAACTATTGTTTTTATCCCTTGGTAAAAATCTTCTACTACATCACCTCACTATAAAGTTACTACCACTAACTCTTGATCTTGAATGGTTTCTTGTTTGACAAATGGTGCTAGCTGTTAATATTTGATATATTGGCTAACCTTGTCCACCTTGATCAAATTTTTCAGCTTAACTAAAATCACCACTTCAATTATTTACTCTAATGTCTGCAACATAATCATAGGTTTAAGGTGTTGGGATATTATCAGCGATAATCCTCCAACTTCAATGGAAGTTTGCAATAATTTAGATGATAATAAAATGCAAAAATTTGGAAAGTAAACTTAAAAAGTGTTTAGAAAAAGTGTTTTGCTTACAATAAGATTTGTGTGATATTTTGACAACACAGCAATTGTGAAAAAATAATAATAAAATAAAATAAAATATGGATCCTTTCTCAATCCTTCAAGTTTCTAGTTATAGTCTTTCTATAATGGTAGTTATTAACAGTTTTGATCTAAGTTAGACACTAACCGACTTGACAAATAATAGATAATTGGCATTGTGACATGTGTTGATCCTGTAATATTTTGTGTCATGTTATTTGGTTGAATTTCTAATTTGAGACGAGTAAACACACACTTTGGGCAACACCAACATGATCGTGGCTGTTCTTTTCTTTTTTGTTATAATCTAATAGAGTTTGGTTTCTGCTTCCTTATTATACTAAGGCTTTTTATCTCAAACTTAGGTAAGGCCGAGACCATTGAAGTATGGGTTAAGTGACCTAAAACAAATGTAAAATGACATGGACCTTTCTTTAGAATAATAGCTCAGAGGTGACTCATTCGAATAAGCTAACATGATTAGTTATTTCAAGCCTAAAAATCTAGAAATTATATGTTGTATTAATTTTATATCATAAAATTATAATTTTTTAGGGATAAAATAATACTTTTAGTTTCATTTTTTATTAGGATATAATGGCTGCTATGAAATTAAAATATTAAAATTTAAATATTAAAAAAAACGAATGAGTTGTAATAAAAATTGACATTATCAAATATTCTTTTAACTTTACAAAATTTTATAAATAAAAATACTTTAATCTTAAATAAAATTTTTATACACTATCATAAGTGAAATCCTTAAAGTGATCGAATTATAAAAAAAAAAAAATTACAATTTTTTGATGACCTATTTACAAATTCAACAATTCTTAATATTATTAACTATTCATCCTTACGTATCCCAAATTTATTATTTCTTAAGCAAAATTTTTTAACCATTTAAGAACAAATTGCAAAAAAAGATGGTGCTTTTAGGCTAAAGAGGCATTAAGACAACTTAAAAGATTCTGCGTAGCCATACCTCCGTACAAATCTCTAGCAATGGTTCTATCATTTTACAAAAAGATGCTTCTAATGAATATCAGCAGAACCATACCTAAGGTGTTTATTGGGCTGATTTGGCCTGTGAACCGGACCGAACCAACCTGTCAAAAATCGATCTCGAACCAACTCGAGTGAACAGTAACTTACAACTAGCCGATTCTAGGTCAGCCTCTTGGGCGATGCTAGTTTAACAAAATTTGCATCAAAGGCCAGGCACGTAATGGATCTGAAATCATCTAGGTCTCCTTTTTTATGTGAACTAGTGGGTTGAGCCAATTGGTTGAGCTGGTTCAACCCGTCAGTTCCCAAAAGAAAAAAAGAGGGGGTATGGGAAGGTTACGAGTTTGCAGGGATATGTTGCAAATTACAACGCTACAAAATTGTAACATTACAGTTTTGCAATGGTCCCTGACCTCCCCTTCTACAAATTCTCATCCCTTAATTCATTTCTTTCACTTCCTTAATTTCTCTCCACTTAATTTTTTTCATCTTATCACAACTCTTATGATCAATTAATTTTTATCCTTCTATCTTAAATATTTACTCTGATTTTCAATTGTTCAAAAATTTTAGTAAAAATAAACTATAAGTACTGTAATTTTTTCGTCAGTCTGAGGTTAGTATTTATATTAGTATATTTAATTTAGTATTTAATTTTATTTTT
Source organism: Swietenia macrophylla (assembly GCA_032401905.1). NCBI lineage: Eukaryota > Viridiplantae > Streptophyta > Magnoliopsida > Sapindales > Meliaceae > Swietenia > Swietenia macrophylla. The sequence goes on along the minus strand of CP135584.1, from coordinate 5,493,362 downwards.
AATGTTTAAATTTTAGTTATTAATTTTAAATTTTTGTCAGTATTTAATCTTAAAATTTTAGTTAATATTTAATTATATTATTAATTTTTAAATTTTAGTAAGCATTTAATTTTGTTATTAATTTTTAAATTTACTTTAGTATTTAATTTAGTTAGTATTTATTTTGTATTACTATTTAATTTTTAAATTTTAGTTAGTTTTTTACTTTAGTATTAATTTTTAAATTATTTTAGTATTTAATTTAGTTAGTATTTATCTTTTGTTAGTATTTAGTTTTGGTAATTTTAGTTAGTATTTAATTTTGTTATTAATTTTTAAATTATTTTAGTATTTAATTTAGTTAGTATTTATTTTTTATTAGTATTTAATTTTGGCAATTTTAATTAATATTTAATTTTATTTTAATTTTAGTTAGTATTTAATTTTGGTAATAATTTTTTAAAATGACACACTATTCATTATAAGGATCAAACTACTTTTCTTATAATCTAGATAAATCTATACCCCTATTTAAAATAATATAAAAATTTATAAGATAAACAATCTTCTTGTATAAACCCAACAAAATCTATCACAGCTGCTAGTAGTTATAGGCAATCTAATATGAAATTTAATAAGTTCTTGAAAAAGATATTAAAGTTGAAAAAGTAATATATAAAATTTATTGTGTGATGTATGCACACAAAAAAAGTGATAGTTTAGGCACTTTTAAAAGATATATAGATAAAAAAAATATACGTAAGATATTTAGAAAATTTACAATGGTAAACTCAAATTAGAATAATGGGTGGGATGGTAAGTGAAAATTTTTATTTTAACCCTATTAAGTGGCGAGATGTGATCTATAAATGATTGATTTTAGATGATCAACCATTTATAAAAAGTGAATTCCCTCGTGAAATTATACAACAGCATTAACCTATGTTTAAAAAATATTTAAGATAATAGTAACAACACATGCATTAAAAAAAATTTGATGAAATGAAATAAATTTTAGTTGTCATTTTTAAATCTAATAACTGTACATTTTTATTAACATGTGATTATTAAAAACAGATGTCAATAATTTGTATTATAATTGTGTTACTTACTGTTGGATTGATAATAGTTGGCAATTAAATAAAAAAAATTATAGGATTTAAACTTTTTGAATTTTCGCATAATATAAAGACTATTACGAAAGTAATTATATTTATTACACAAAATTTGAAAATTATGAAAAAAAAATTTTGCATTTTATTTGATAATGAATCTAATAACAATATTATAATTTATATTTTAAAAAATATAATGAAACCATTATTAGAAGAGAATTTTTTTTTACATTAGATATGCTTGTCATATATTGAACTTATGTGTACAGAATAATTATAAAACAATAAAATTTATAATTACCGTAATTAAGACTGCAGTGCAATATTTGAAGACGATTCCCGCAAAATATCAACAATTTAAGGAATTATGACATCAACATAGGTTGAGACACAAAAAAATTAATTTTAGACAAGTCAATTAAGTGAAACTTTACTTAGGATATGATTAAAAGTATTTTGCCTTACCAAATTTTAATAGTAAAATTTTTGAATAACAATATGATAGGTCATAAAATAACAAACGAATAATTTAAAGTTACAAATATTATTTTGAGCCTTTTATAAACATTTAAAGAAGCTATTGAACTTTTATCATGCTAATGTTATCCAATAATGTATCATGTGGTTCCAATATTATGTAGCATTACCTATATTTTTAAAAAATACATAGAACATCTTACATTTGCTATAATAAGGTCTGAAATGGTTGAAAAATTTTAAAAATATTACAATGAGACACCATTTTTATATTGCATTGCACTATGTTTAGACCAATGCATCAAAGTCTCTGGTTGTGAAACTGCTTATAAAACAAATTTACATTTTTTTATATTCAAATGATTTTAACAATTTATCTTGCAAAATTCTAACACATATCCAATAATGTAAAGGAAGTTTATCCTTGACTCTTTTAAATATTTGCGAATTGTACAATATTGAGTTTTCTATAGGTATTTTAACATTTATTGGTCGCGAGGGCTCTTCTTACTCTTCCTCTATGTTCATAATTTTTAATGGTAGTTGGAATCCATACATTGTCATCAAAAGACTAACAAAAACACCATCATCGCTCAACTAACTCTCATATTAGATGTAAGATTCACCTATTAAAAATAAAATAGATTTCGATATCTTAAAGTGATGGAAGAAAAATTGTAAAACTTATCCTATCTTTAGAATAATAATGCGAGATTTTTAATATTATCAATGTCTACAGTTTTCTCAAAAAATATAACAAAAAATATATTTAGCTTGAGTGGATGAATATTGGACTCTTGTCGAAGTTGGATGGCTTCAGAAATTTTGGAGATGCGAATATGCTTTAACAATTGAGTTAATGGAGAAAGAAGACAACAACTACAATAATAATCATCTTTTACAGTCAATTTTAGTAATAAATAGGATGAAGGAGAGAAAAAAATAACATAAAGAACGACGGTTACTGATCAATAGATAATTAGAATTTAAAATTAGATTTTATAATAATAAATAAAGCAAAGCTTAACGACTCCCTCATTATAATATTTTATTTAATTAACAAGTTTTATTTTTCTATTTATTATTAGAAAGTATAACTAAATGTAAAATAATAATAATAATAAAGCTAAGGCTAAAATGTCCCCTTCATTATAATTTTTTATTTAATTGTGATTTTTTATTTTTTTTATTAATTTAAAAATAATTTTTAATTTTAATTAAAAAAATTGTATAAATAGTATGACCAACCTAGACTAACCTTGTTAATGAACCATAACCGGCAGGCCCGTAACCAAAATTTCTGCAAATCTCGTGTCGGCTTTGCATCCTCCCTCCGACCCACGTGTAATTACAATTACAAAATGCCAATTCAGTCCAAATAATTCAAATGAAATTAAAGAATTGTTATCCACATGACACGTTTTCAGCATTTTGAGGTCCCCCAGTCCCAACTTACGAAAAAAAAAAGGGAACTTCATCATTTTGTTTCCTTGTCTGTGTATTTTATAAAAAGGTATTTTCAAATATTTTTGTGAAAATTTAGTAAAAATTATGTATAAATATAAATTTTAAAAAAATTAATGATAAATATTTTTTTAATAGTAAAATTAAGAGAAAGTACTCTTCAATAATAAAATTGTTAAATAACTAAAATAACTTTATATATAATTTTAAATATTAGTGACATTTTTTATATACTTCTCGTCAAATTACGAAAACTAACAAAAAGTATTCATAAAAATTATTTGTTATATTTTAATATATAATTTAATTTAATAAATATATATAAATTAAATACTAATTTTAATAAAATAATAATATAAATTACTTATTTTTATAAAAATATAAACTTTTTAATTTAATAATATATATAATTATAGAATATGAATATATATAAATAAATTTTATAAATTACTTGAAAAATATTTTAATTGTTATAAAATATTTTTATGATTATTAGAATTAGTTAAATTATAAATTCTTATTTTTAAAAAAAGGAGAATTGAATAAGTTAAGTTCTTATAAAATTTTATTTTCATCTTATAAAAAATTTTATTTTTAAAAATACAAAATCTTTAATTTTAGCCTTTTGAAAATAAAAATTTATAATTTAATTATTTTTAATAATTATAAAAATATTTTATTATAGTTAAAATAATTTTATTTAAATAAGTAATTTATAATATAAATATATTTATTGAGTTAAATAGTTTATATTTCTATACAAACAAATTAATTATAGTATTTTTTTATTAAATTAGTATTTAATTGATATATTTTTATTAAATTAAATTAAATTTTAAAATATAAAAAAAATTTATAAATTTTTTAATTTTTGAAATCTTAAAAAATATGTAAATAAATATTGCTAATATTTAAAATTATATATAATATTATTTTAATTATTTTAATTAATTAATTATTAATAATTTTACTATTATAAAATATTTTTATTAATTTTTTAAAATTTTATATTTATATATAATTTTATCAAATTAAAAAAAATATTTAAAAATATACCCTCTGTAAAATTAAAATCAGTCTCTAAATTTCCGGCGTCACATTTTTAGTGTTTTTCCAATCTATTCCACGTTCTCTCTCAAATTTCCATTTGATTCAACCATGGACTTTTCAACCCCTCTCCAACTCAGTCCTCCAGGTTGACCAATTTTTATTAATTTAAATCTTCTGTTTTGAACTCTTTCGTTTCTTAATTCTCCCTGTGTCTCAATTCCGGATGTGTATTTTTGTTTAAAATATGTGTTTAGTTTTAGTTATGCCCATATTCGATAAATGATTTTGCAATCTTCTTGTGCGAGTTTCAATTTCTCGCCCAACGCCGTTGTTTTCCCACAACTTTGCCCATGTAAAACCTTCTATATCTCCATAAAACGCAGAAGGAAAGTCTACTCGAGAAAATTGCTGTTTTCGCGCAACGCCGTTGTTTTCCCACAACTTTGCCCATGTAAAACCTTCTATATCTCCATAAAACGCAGAAGGAAAGTCTACTCGAGAAAATGCAGTTTTCGCGCTTGTGTAATCCCCAATGATGCCAGAAACAAGAATTTCAGCATTGAATTAACCAATTCTGCCAGACGTGGAGCCAGAAACTATGCGGCAAAACATATTTTGATTGAGTTGGAAGCTGAAGCTGAAGAAGAATCAGAATCATCCGCCCTTCAAATGGGTGGTGCTTTAAATTTCACTAACTTTCAAGAAGACCCAATTGTAGATAAACTTAGAACCCAATTGGGAGTTGTTCATCCAATACCTTCTCCTCCAATTAATCGTAACATATCTGGATTATTTGTTTTCTTTTTCTTTGTTGGTGTGATTTTGATCAGCTATGGACTTCTAGGAAGAAAAACAACAAAATAAGAAACGAAGAAGACAAGCTACGGGGAGCCTGGCCGCAAGTTCCAATGAGCTTTTCTATGTTCTTGGAGAACGAGTTGCATAGGAAGGAATCCGTGGAGTGGGTAAACATGGTTTTGGGCAAGTTGTGGAAAGTGTATAGAGGTGGGATTGAGAATTGGATAATTGGGTTGCTGCAGCCTGTTATTGATAACTTGAAGAAACCTGATTATGTACAGAGAGTTGAGATTAACCACTTCACGTTAGGAGATGAGCCTTTGTCTGTCAGAAATGTCGAGCGTAGGACTTCACGTCGTGTTAATGATTTGCAGTAAGTTACCGTCACTTTCCAAAAACTTTAATAAGCTATTATGCATCTTCTATTAAATGCGTCATTTGTTTCATACTATTTTGGATAGGTAGTTCCTGTGGTGTAGAATTTTACAACATAGAGGATTTTAGTATCTATAGTGTTGAATGTCAACTGTGGAAAGGAATTAATCCCCCAATCTTCCATTTTGTTCGACTAATATATTTTCCAGTGCCATTAATAGGCTTGGAATCAGTTTCTATTAGTGTTGGTTTTCAAATTAAATGTTTGTTTAAAGGAGGAAGGTCAAGGCTAATTCTGCCTTTTGATTTGGGTACATAGCGTACACAAGATAACATAGCAAAAAGGTGGAAGATAAGAAGAGAAAATAGCTTTATAATCTTCCTAGCACTTTTAGGTTCCTCAGTGGGAAATTTGGTGCCATTTTTATCATCTGTGAGTGCAAACATTCTCAAGGACTTTAGAGACTCATAATCTCCTTAAGAAATAAAGTTATCTATTCATCTAATGGTTCATGGGGATTTTTCCACATCCATAGAGAAATTCTAGAATTATTTTATCCATTCTTTAACGATTCTGCTTGGCTGTTTGATTTTTTGTTACATGGATGGAGGTTGATTCTTTACCTGAAAGTGGAGGATTGAGTTTTAAGTTTTAAGGTTGTTTATGTCCTCCTTGTTGCTATTGGAAGAAATAGAGATATATTAATTGCTCCAAAGATCTTATGGTGAAAAGGATTTTACCTATGTGACATGAGGTGGTGATGTGATGATATGTTTTAAATATAAGCATGTCAATTAGACTATAAAGGTATCATTTGAATTTTTTTGTGGCAGAGTTCAAACTAACTTCTTAAGTAAAATTTTTATCTAGTAGTTTAAAGAGATCTATATCATAGTAATTTAAATTTTAGATTCTTAATTATCATATGTAGTTTGCTTCAATCTGATAATGCTATATGTTGTAGGCAAATTTATTAATATAAGACATTTTGGAATGTTCATGTACAGCATTAAAATTCACTAGTATGGCTTTCTAATTCAAATATAATCCTAAACAAAAAGAAAAGAGGGATGCAGACATATGCAAATAATTGTGTTAGATCAGTTTTCTGTGTATGATATATCAACTAATTGCTATTAACTTGGTCAGTTGGATCTTGGTTTGACTGGGTTTGATCCACTGGCATGCATTAAAATGTTGGAATGAGATATTATTTGTTGGCATCAGATATGCCATCAGTACATGCTAAACTTGCTGGGTGTTTGCATTTTCTTTTGGGGCCATCTTTTGTACTGTCATATGCCAAAATTTTGATTTAATAATGCATTTATGAATAACTGATTTCCATTTCCTGTTATGTTATCCAGGTTCCAAATAGGCATTCGCTATACTGGTGGTGCATGCATGCTGTTAATGCTTTCCCTAAAATTTGGCATTATTCCTATTGTTGTGCCCGTGGTTGTCTGGGATTTCAATATTGATGGGGAGCTTTGGGTCAAATTATGATTGATACCGACAGAGCCTTGGGTGGGATCTGTTTCATGGGCTTTTGTTTCACTGCCTAAAATCAAATTTGAATTGTCACCTTTCTGCTTGTTTAATTTAATGGGTATGATGTTTATTACCTTCAAGAGTTATGTGGACTTTTCACTTTTTTATATATTTACTACATAGTTTGCATGTTTGGATGAGTTATTAAAAAGTAGTTACAAGTAGACATTGGGAAACAAAGAACAAGGAAGATTCTATGGGGTTTTTAAATTTTAAGTGTATTTGTTATTCAGATGACAGAGACTGGGTTGCTTTGTTCTTTGCTGATAAAATCTGCACAGTTATGGGTTGTCCTAGCATTTAGTAAAAGTTGCCATGGTATTGGCATTGACTGTTGAAATACATGCTCCCTTGTCTGCAATTAATCAGGTCCTGATGAAATATAAGGTTGTTAGCGAAGGTTGGCTATAAACACATTCAGCATGAGCTTGCTTTCACAGAATTTTATGGGGAGTGAACTTGGCTCACCAAAATTTGAATGATCTATATGACTTGAATTGAGCCTATGATTGAAAATTATATACCTAGTTAATATAATATTCCCTATTTTAGTTAAGAAAATAACAAAAGAAAGAGATGTTTTCTCTCTATGGAGGACTCCAATATTTCTTCTCTGTGTGCTTTGCATCTCTTGCATTATTGTAGCTCAAGTAGTTGTTTGAAACTAGCACAAGTTAACAAACAAAGTTGTTATTTATGATTTAAGGCTTTGCATATGTTATGTAGTGATTTCTGTATTGTCTGATATTGGTAAACAACTACACAGCTTCAAATACTATAGAGCTGAATAAAGCTTGCTGCCCTCTGTTAAAAGTAATTAGTTTAGTGTCTACTATCTCTGTAAATAGTCATCTATACAAAGCATATCTGAAGGTAACTTAGAAGAGAGTTGTGGCGGGTCTTTGTCTCTCTGAACCTTACCATTTGTCTGATGATTTTCATCGAAATCTTTTTTGCCTGAAAGATTTCACGAGTTGATTTCTCAAAGGCACAATATGATTAGGTCAATACAATGCATGTCTAGTCAGTGTTGTTTTTAGATTAGACATGGTTCAATATTATGTCTGTATGTATAGCAAGTTTTAGCCTTAATTTTTAAACATCTTTCTAAAGCTGAGCGTGCAAATATAAAGATACTGATAAATGTTCTTTTTTCCTTTATGATTGATGCATGGGGCTATACCAGCAATTCCTGTTCTCTCAATGTAAGTGGACTTATTTTTTGTTGTTATCATGACTTAATAATTACAATTTATGTGAATAAAATTAATTTAATGCATGCATAGACATGAATATTTATTTATTTTTATTTAATTTAATGCATGCACAGATACGAATATTTATTTATTTTTTATTTCTTTCCTTATTTGGGGTTGAAGGGTGCAATATATTGAGACCTTTGTTGCATGTCAACCATAGTAATGACCTAGGGGACTATTGCCCATCAATGAAGATTTTATATCTTCCTTTAACCTTTTTTTTTCCTCATGTAAATTTCCCTTATTGAACAAGTGGCCTTCCCTCAATTTTTTTGGAAATTAGTACATATGCCTCCTCACTCACTTTTGTCTCCTGTGTAGCACTTTTAAGTTTTATGGGGTCTAGCAGTGTTGGATGAATGCCTGTTGTGTATGCACTTCCTTGAATTAGTGGCCAATTGACAAAATTTTACCAGGGGATTCTAGTGACAATGTAAAAGAATTGACACATTGGAATCCTGGATGTACTTATGTTTTAATCCTAATGTATTCTTACTGGTTTCTTAGACAGGAGTACACCTTTAGTAGACCCAGTCAAATATCATATCAAACATTGGATATAATGGTCAGATCTTAGTTTTCTTTATTCTTTTGCTTTGAAGAAAATTTTCATGTGTTGTGGTTAGCAAGTCATGGGCTGCAATATTTGCTGATGTCAATTAAAATCTCTGTGTATAAATGCACTGTTTTTTCTTTTTTTCTGCTTCTATTGGTGCTGTCAAGTTGAATTTAAATGTTAAAGCTTTACCACTATACTAACATTTTCAAGGATTATTTAACCTTAATGTTGATAGTTCCAGTGTTTTCTCTATCTATTGTTCTTATTTTTCTTTAAGAAAAATGATGTATCTGTCTTGTGCAATTTGGACACCTTTCCAATTTCTGTTTGGATTTCGCATTAATGACTTAATTGTTGGCTTTATTTTCTAGGTTTTTGACAAAACTTCTGACTGAGGATTTGCCTCAATTATTTGCACTTCCAAAGAATATTGTTCTTGATTTTCACAAAGGGAAAGCAGTTGGCCCCATTGCAAATGATTTCAGATCTGGAGAAATGCAAGAAGGGAACAAGGATTTTGTTGGAGAACTATCACTGACTCTTGTAGATGCTCGGAAACTTTTTTATATTTATGGTAACAATAACTTAACTCTGCAGTTTTTGAATTAGCTATGTATGCGGTACACATCCTGTGAGTTCATTTCTTTTCTATATCTGCAAGACAAATGATTTTTAGTTACCACTGCCATTGCAAGAAGTTAAAGTACTAGTGAATATGTTTGATACAGAGCCTGGGTCTGGCTTTCTTAAATGGGATGGTTTCTTGATTTCTTGACAAGTAGTTTTCTATATCTTCATTTGTGTGAACAATTATACTTAGGTGGATGTATTAATACGTTCAGGAAATTATAAACAGATATAAATGGTTGTTTCTCATTCTTATTTTAGGTAATTTCAGTTCTATCCACTCTCCTTGATTAAACGCATCGAATTCCATATTCACTGGACTCAAGTGAATGGTAAATTTTGTTTCCTTATATTTTCTGTCTTCCATACACTTATATACAGGTTCCCCATTTTTTTCAGTCAAGACAGATCCATATGTTGTTTTAAGCTAGGGGGATCAAATTATATGCAGTAAAAAGAATAGTCAAACCACAGTCTTTGGGCCTCCCGGCAAGCCAATTAGGAATCAGGTGATTTGCTTGCTTTATCTATATATTTCATGTAGTCTAAGTCTTCAATTATTAGCATATGTCAAAAGGATGTTTACTTTTTCTTCTGAAGCTGTGAGATATCTTCAAGTGATTATGGATCTGTGAATTTTGGCAGGACTTTCTTCTGCTTGTAGCAAATCCTAGAAAGCAAAAGTTATAAATCCAAGTGGATGACTCTATTGGTTTCACAGATATAACTATTGGTACAGGACAGATGAAATTTCTCATAATTGGTTAATTGCCTTGTTTGAATAGTATATCAGTGGAATTGTGTCATTGTACCCTGAATTCTAATTTACCTATATGTACTGTTTGTTAATGCTATCCAATTCCAGGTTGACTTGGGCTCTCTCCAAGATACTGTACCAACAGACAGAATTGTGGCTTTGCAAGAAGGTTGGGGATTGTTCAGAAATGGTTTTACAGGAGAGCTACTACTTAGACTAATTTATAAAGCATATGTTGATGATGATGAAGATGACACTACTGGTGAAGAATCACTGGATACTGATGCTTCAGATGTTGAGTTGTCAGATTCTGATGAGTTAGATGTTTCTTACGAGGCTGGTGAACTAGATTCTTCAAATGGAACAGATAAAGAGTCATTTATGGACGTTCTAGCAGCTTTGATAGTGAACAAGGAATTTCAAGGAGTAGTAGCATCTGAAACTGGAGATAACAAACTTCTTGACAATGTCTCTGGTATAGGGTCTACAATAACGAGATCATGGTGTCCTAATACTGAATCCATGCCCTCAGGTTCCGAGAATGTTTCTGGTGGTATTTTGCTATAACCTTTTAATTTATTTTACATGGTTCTTTTTTAGGGGGAGGGGGTGTCAATATCAAGGATTTGATGATGTATTTGAAACATTTGTATTGCAGGATCAACCATAGTTTGGCTTGCCGTAATAACAATTACATTAGTAGTAATTGCAATCACTATGGGTGGATCAAGTTTCTTCAACCCTTAGAAATGCAGAAGGCAGAGGCAGAGGTTGTGATTTGTTAAGAAGAGCTACTTTTTTTTGCTTGCTGCTGCTGCTGCTGCTGCTGAGTTTTGGGAGGTTTGCTCACATCTAAGTGTAAGATTATTAATTTTTTGGCCATCATGTAAATTCAATTCATATAAATAGTCATTAACTAGCAGAGGAAGGAAAAGGTAACATCTGCCGGCAATTTTTGGCTTTCTTTTAAGGGAAATTTTCAAGAGTAGCCTCTATTATTAATATTACTAATTATTTTATTAAAAAAGCCAAATAATATTCATTTATACAAAAATATCCTCCAATAACTAAAATTAACCAAAATGTGCACTAGGAGTGGTAATGCGTATTATCGTGTTGTACTTATATCGTGTTAAATATGTATCAATTCGAATTTGACCCGTTTAATAATTATGTCAAAAATTAAAATTTTTTTAATAATTCTAATCTAACATAGTTAATAAACGGTTAAATTGGTTGTAATTTTGTTACTTAAATAATATATTTTTTTTATATATTATAATATATTTTTATAATATTATATATATATATATATATAATTTTAATTAATTTTATTTTAAATGTAATTAAATTACCTTAAAAATATAAGATAAAGTTATTGAATTATAAATAAGTTAATATATTATAATTACTTAAATAGTTAAATAGTTAAATAGTTAATCATATCATAAGTGAATGTCAACAACTTTAAATTTAAATTTGATACGATTATTTATGGTATTTATTATATTTATTTATTTAATAATTATATTATTTTATGTCAATATAAACTTATAAATTTGTATCGAATTTATATTAATTTGACAAATTATGTTAATAATTGTCACTCTCAATGCCTGTAGAAGTAAAAATTTTCACTTTTGTATATAAGTGTAAAAATATAAAAATATATGTTATATTTTTATAAAGTTTGTGTGCAAAAATGAAGGATTTTTTTAAATATTAAATTAACTCACCTTGATTTTGTAGATATAAAGTTTTTATTTGGTTAGAAAAGCATAAAATTACTTACGGAAAAAATTAGACACCAAAAAATCAAACTTAAAAAAAAATATAGATGCGGGGAACAACAAGAGAAATTATTTTTTGATTTAATTATTGAAAAGTATTTTTGGGTTCAAATATATATTATTTGTTTTTTTGATAATTAATTAGTAATATGACTAATTTAATAAATTTATTAATAAAAATAATTATTTTAAAAAATTTCTTTTTTTTTTTCCTACTCGATCAAAATTGTATTGTATTGTATTTTATTCCACTTGTGTATATTACGAAACATTTCCAATCAATGCGTGGACTGAATTGATGTTTAGTTTAACTTTGATCTAGTTCATGCATACTCAACTTCTCGTATCAAGCCCTTAACGATGGAAAACCATTGTTTTAAGGATGCAGGATGGTGGTATTAATCAAAGGCATTGTTATTGTTTACTTACACTTATATATGCATTTATTTTGTATAAAAGAATCAATCAAGAATCTTAAAACCTAGGGGTGAGTAAGGGTTCTGGATTATGCATTTATTTTGCACGTAGGAATGAATGAAAGATGAATTTTAAAACCTAGGGATAAGCAGGTTTTGAGTTGATTTGGAATATTGTGAAATTGAACCAGTCAATTCGATTCATTTTAATGGAATTCCAGTGTTAAAAAAATAAAGAATTGATTTATTTTTGTTTGGTTCTAATTCTATAGGATGAGAATCAAAATAGAAATTATTTTATTCACGAGGTTTTGAGCTTCATACTTATAATACTTATAATATAAACACTCGTACCTCTAACTTATACACTTTGATGTTACACATTTCATTCATATATTTATTTAAATTACTTTGTATCAAAATAAATATATTTAATAAATTATTTAAATAATAAAATAATAATATTTAAATTTTTTTATTAAAATTATTAAATTTATATAAGTATAATTTTTATGTAAAATATATTTATATTAGATTTTTAATAAATAATTTATTAAAGAGAATGCTCTTTAATCATTGAGTTACATAGAAAAAATTAATCAATATGTTCATTATATTTATTTAATTTATTTTATAATATTATTTATATGATAATTTAATAAAATTATATTATATTTATTAATTTAAAATTGTTGAATAAATTAATAATTATAATACACACATGCACACACACACATGATATAATTTTACTATTTAAAAATTTATTTTTTTGTGATATATAATATTAACTTGAATAATATAATATTTTTTAAATAATTTGTCATATATCAATTTTTTTAGTAACTTATTCCTTTTTTATTTCTTTTACTTAATTTTTTATTCGTATATTTTACTATTTTTGTAATTTAATATTATTAATTTTATTTTATTTAATTTTTTTATTGAGTTAAATTTGTGATTTAAGTGAAAATTTATAATATTATACTTAAAAAGAACTTTAAAATATAAGTTTTGTGGAAAAAAATAAAAATAATTAAAATAATTAATAAAATAGGGTATTTGTTTTAGAACTAAAGCTAAAAAAAATGGGTATCATGTTAAATAAAATAAGTTTTGGTTCTAAATTTTTAAAACTGATTTTATTTAAGATAAGTTACAATTCCAAATAGAATTATAATGAAAACTTGATATGCTCACTTCTATTAATACCAAATAAAAAATGCATCCAAAAAATAAATAATTTTGAAAATTTTTCAATCTATTCTCATAAGTTTAAGTTGATAGGTAGTGCTTAATAAATAATATTAAATTATAATACGTTTTTTAGTATCAAATAGAAAAAATATTTTATAAAGAAATTCAAATAAATTCAGAAAAATAGAAAAACAAAATGTAAATGCAAGATTGATCAAAGTAGTTTTGATATTATGCTAAAGTCATTGTTAGACTCAAAAGTTTTAAAAATTTGAATGATGTATAATTTTTTAAAAAATATTCGTGTTTATAACAATTTTAAGATGTATTAAGATATATATATATATTTATGAAAGGATAGCAAACGCAAAACATCAATGAAATACAACTTAAAAATTTGTCATACGTTTAGTAATTGTATTATCTAACATCGTAGAAGATGTGTTTTGTAAAAGATTGTGCTTTTAAGAATTTATGTTATAGGTTTTTTTTTTTTTAGGATTATTACATTTACGCAACTCTTTTGTAATATATAAACGATATTACACGATTTTTAATATTATGAGATTAACTTATACAATTATTTGTGGATATTTGGCGTAAAAGAATTTCATCTAAAATTAACAGATTAAACGACCGTTTTCCGAAAGGATTTACATGCATGCAATATGCCTGTTTTCAAGTGGCATATTGGTGCACTAAAGGAAAATTCACATGAAATTACGGCATAAGAATTGAGATCAGCAAGAAAGACGCGGGGAACGGCAATCTACTCCAGCTCCAGTAAGATAACCATATTGAGGGGTGTAGATCGAGAGTCAATCCAACCTAAAACTACGGGGTATCACGACAAACACAGGCAGCAGAGAGAGAGAGAGAGAGATTTGTCTTTTGTGTTGCAAGTTACAATGCAAGCAGTGGCAAGCACGTCCCCATTTGGCGCAAATCTCCATGTTTGCATTATTCTCTTGTCTTATTGATCCCTCATCTTTCGAATTTCCATAATATTCGCTATTTTTACATTAAATAAAATTGCAAGAGAAAATAATCTAAACCTTAAAAATTCAAATGAGTAATTTTAATGTTATAAAATCTATCTTGAAAATATAAACCATGAATTTTTAATTTTTAAAATCTATTATTATATATAACATAACAAAGTAAGTAATTTTTGATCTACTACTAGTACTAGTGGTTAAAAATTCTATTATATATTATTAACTTAAGAAAGTAGTAGTAATTTTTAGTTTTCCTATGGCCACTCTCCTAGTACTTGTCATAAAACATAAAATTATTGTATTTATACTATAAAAGTAGCTTGTTGTATAATACATCTAAAATTTTTTTTTTAATTAGAGAGTCTTTAGCTTTTTCTTAAAATTTTAATTTTTTTTGGGTTTTAATTCTAGTTGTTTTGTTATATTTTGCATATCCAATTCACAAGTTCGAGATTGCAGTAAAAATATTATAAATTATAATAAAATAAATACTTTGGGCACACTCTTAAAATTGATGATATTTTGGCGTTCAGTTTGAAGGCTAGGCAAATAGTTTATATCAATTTATCGTAAGAGAATCTTTGCTCTCTCTCTCTGCGTAGCTTAGCTTGCTCACGTTGGCTTTATTTATATATGTAAGAAAATTAAATTGCAAATTGTGTACGGGATTATTTCATTATTATGACTGATTCCAGATCAGATCTTAAATCTTTTTCGCTTTATTATCATAATCCCTCATAATAAGGGATTTCGTTTCCATTACGTGGCTATATAAAATAATTAATTAAATAAATAATTATTTATTTTTAAAAATATTTAAATGGTGATGTGTTCTAATTGATCTCGTCTGTTACTGGTCAAAGTTGACGGCTTAACTGTGAATTATATATCAAAAAAAAAAAAGGACGAATAATGTGGGATTTTTTTCAAAAATATTTTATTTTATTTTTAATACAAAAAAATTACAATCACGTTGTCACATCACATGGGATTTCCTGTTCTCGGTGGGCCAGCCTATCTCAATGGACTCGATCGTGCGTCCAACATTTTCATTCGTGATCCTTCTTCGATTTCATCAATTCCTTGGGGAGTATTAATTAATCAGTCCCTTGCTTTTGATAAAAACAACAAATTTATATGTAATTCTCTTTTTTATACTCATAGATCCCCGACAGATGGAGACCGAGAAAAACCTCCGACAAAGTAGTAGTCGGGGACTAATTTGTTAAAATTACTAAAGTGCGTTTTTATTTATTATTTTGCTAAATTTTAGGTAATTTATTTATTGTTATTATTTTTTTATTTATTATTAAATATGTCGTATGATTTCTTACTAAATCAAAGAAAGAAAAGACCACAGGAGAGAATCTTACTCCAAAGAAATTAGAGCGTACGATTTCAGTCCATTGTATGCGTAAGACTGGACTGACTAGCAGAGTGTGCACTGTTGGAGTTGTATATTTTTCTTTCTTTAGCCTTCTGTCAGGGCTTCATTTCAATTCATGCCAGCTCCTCTCTAGTTCTGGTTCTGATCTCAATTGTTTAGGTACTCTCTTTCTCTTCCCTTCTCCCTGTGTTTACATGTGACTTTTGTTCTCGATTCGCACTGTTTCTGTTTGGAACCCGAGAAAAAAAATTCAATTTAATACTCTTCTTGTACTGTTTTTGTTGTTCGACTTACTCTCTAAATCTTGCAAAATTTAGGTGATTTGTCTAAATCCGCTGTCTGGTTACTGAGCATGTGGTTCAGGAAATGTAATGTCAAATTTTGTTTGCTGGAAGGATGAATATAATGTGAAATCGCTAATACTAACCAAACAAGTGAGAATCTACAGTCTCTAAACTCTGATTTTAGTTTTCGATTGTTCAGATCTTGATCTATGTTTGATTTTAAACCGAGAGATAAAAAATGGATTAATATCTTGCTTTGTAATTTGAAGTACTTGGAAGACGAAAAAGCAGGGAATGCATGAAAATGTGGATTTTTATTTTGTTTAAAATGGTATTTCTGTTCTTCATGCAAGATCATAGCTCTTCAAAACTACAATAATTTTATGTTATTTATTTAATTGTTTTGTAAATTTATTCTGCTGTGGATCTTGACTAAATTACTATAGCATTTGTTTGCATTTTGTTGCCTAGATCTGGAAAATGCCCTTACTCAGTCTGCATTGTGGGTGATTTGTTCTTTTATTTTTGCTAAATTTATTTTTGCTATTACATGCACATATCAGACAGCACACTTTTTTTTTGGATTGTTGCTACTACTTTTCTTGATTGAGTGATAATGCTGTTAGCATTCATGTATGAATCTGAAAAGTTTACTTCTAACTCTAGTGCTCACCATGGATTCTGCAATTCCTTGTTAAATTACTTTCTTTTAGAGAAAAATCATATTTTTCATGAGATTTTGCTGGTGTTCTATTCACAACTTCACATTTTGAACTTTGATTTTTAATTCCATAGTATATTGTTGTCTACACATAATTATTTTAAATTGTTGCACTGCCCAGACCTCATTCTAAATGTGCCTAAATTTTTAAATTTGTTTAGATCTATTATTGATGACTATTTCATTTCATTTTTTCTTTTCCCCAAGCATTATCATTAATTTTTTGAATTTTGGATATTATATGTTTCTTAACAAAATTTGACTTGAGGATTTAACAATTTATGCAATTATGCTGCAAGTTGTACCTTCTAATGCAAATCTTTCTTTTTTTTTTCTTTCTTTACAAATTTTACCTTTCATTTTTCTTGAATGTAGGTAAAAGCTTTTAGTTTGTTTATTCTTTTACAAAACTAATTTAGTGCTCTCTCAAGTTTATTTGCATCATGAAACTCAGAAACCTTTAAGCAGAGTTTAACTGTTTTTATAATTACTAACTTTTCTTTTTTCCAATTATTTGTTGAAGGGCATTCACTTCCAACAATGTCAGACCTTGAGGCCCCATTGCGCCCGAAGAGGAAAAAGGGATTGGTGGACATTCTGGTCCATTTTCGATGGATAATTGTTATTTTTGTTGTCCTTCCTATCTCTTTCACCCTTTACTTTCTCACATATCTTGGAGATGTCAAATCTGACATGAAATCCTTCAAGAAACGTCAGAAGGAACATGATGATAATGTCAAGAAGGTTGTAAAACGGCTCAAAGAGAGAAACCCATCAAAGGATGGTCTTGTCTGCACAGCCCGTAAACCATGGATTGCAGTTGGAATGCGAAATGTGGACTACAAGCGGGCGCGACATTTTGAAGTTGATTTATCAGCTTTCCGTAACATCCTTGACATTGACAGAGAGAGAATGATTGCAAAAGTTGAACCTCTTGTCAACATGGGGCAAATCAGCAGGGCTACGGTACCAATGAACCTTTCCATTGCAGTGGTTGCAGAGTTGGACGATCTTACTGTTGGTGGCCTAATCAATGGCTATGGAATTGAGGGAAGTTCCCACCTCTATGGCTTATTTTCTGATACTGTGGTTGCATATGAGATTGTTCTGGCAGATGGCCAAGTTGTCAGAGCTACCAAGGACAATGAGTATCAGGATCTTTTCTATGCGATTCCATGGTCCCAGGGGACATTGGGACTACTTGTCTCAGCTGAGATCAAACTTATACCAGTGAAGGAATACATGAAACTGACTTACAAGCCTGTAGTTGGCAATTTACAAGAAATTGCACAGGCTTATTCAGACTCTTTTGCACCAAGAGATGGGGATCAGGACAATCCAAATAAGGTTCCAGATTTTGTAGAAGGCATGATTTACACTTCCACTGAAGCTGTGTTCATGACTGGGAGATATGCCTCAAAAGAAGAGGCAAAGAAAAAGGGAAATGTTATTAACAGAGTCGGTTGGTGGTTTAAACCCTGGTTCTATCAACACGCACAGACGGCATTGAAGAAAGGGGAGTTCACAGAATTCATACCAACTAGGGAGTACTATCACAGGCACACAAGATCTTTGTACTGGGAGGGGAAGCTCATCCTACCATTTGCGGATCAATTCTGGTTCAGGTTTCTGTTTGGCTGGTTGATGCCACCAAAGGTTTCTTTGCTTAAGGCTACCCAAGGTGAAGCCATCAGAAACTATTACCATGAGATGCATGTCATTCAGGACATGCTTGTTCCTCTTTACAAGGTTGGGGATGCCCTTGAGTGGGTCCACCGTGAGATGGAGGTAACATTATTTTCCTTAAATTCTTCTTTTGGTGGTCATTTTATTTATCGTATTTCTACTAGAATTTTGTTGGTTTGGATGCTAATTGAAGTCATTAACATGGAATTATTTATTATTCTCCTGTATTTGTTTTTGATAAAAGATAATATTTAAATTGATATTAAAATATTAATAGGAACTTAGAAAGAGTCATTTACAAAAAGAAAGTAACCCGTGCAATTTTGGTGCACTAACTTGACCCACGCCTTGTTATGTATGTGAATATACTATCCTGGACTCAGAGGTGCTGCCAGTTATGTTGGGCGTGTTCATAAGCAACTTTTAGACATTTTGTGGAACTTCTGAAAAATTAAATTTTGTAAGTTAAACTGGCATGCAGTGGATGCAATCCCTAATTGGAGTTGGACATTTCATGTTTTAAGATTACTAGCTTTGTGTGTGAATGCTCTGGTGGTTACTAGATGGAGTCCACTCCTATAATTTTTGATGATTATTAAGTTTAAGGACTGAATTTTGTTAATATAATGTTTGTTTGTCTAAATTATCAGATATATCCAATTTGGGTGTGCCCACACAGGCTGTACAAGCTTCCGTGCAAAACTATGGTGTATCCTGAGCCAGGCTTTGAGCATCATCACAGACAGGGAGACACACATTATGCTCAGATGTATACAGATGTTGGGGTCTACTATGCACCGGGCCCTGTATTGAGGGGTGAGGTATTTGATGGTGCTGCGGCAGTTCGTAAAATGGAGCAGTGGCTGATTGAGAATCACGGTTACCAGCCACAATATGCAGTGTCTGAGCTGAATGAAAAGAGCTTTTGGAGGATGTTTGATGCAGAGCTCTATGAGCATTGCAGGAGGAAGTATAAAGCGGTGGGAACCTTCATGAGCGTGTACTACAAATGCAAGAAAGGAAGGAAGACAGAGAAAGAGGTTCAAGAAGCTGAACAAGCACTCCTTGAGGCTGCTTATGCAGAGGTTGACAATCCAGTGGACTGACTTTAGAGTGAACTTGAAATAAATGGTAGGGTTTCTTTTCATTGTTCGTTTTCATTTGTGCTTGTGTTTGTATTTGTATTTGTATTTTCTCTGAATTTGTTGTTTCCCCCTTTAATTCAGTGGTTGAATCTACTGACATCATTGGGTGATTGGAGTTTCTTAGCAGATTAGCTTAGACCATTTGGATGATTTAGACACTTGGATATGGATTTAGATGACCATTTTATGTTGCAGCTTTTCTCTCAATTTTTCAATCTCTCATAATTTTTATGCCCTTAAATGACGTATTCTGCACAGGTAAGGTGACAACCAGAAGGCAAGATGCATATGCATTTACCTTTTATTAATTAACCTATTTTGTTGCCTTGCTTGCACTGAACTTAGGCTTTCATTTAGTATTGGGGTATTGTGGCTTTAAAGTTAGCTCCAATAAGATGAAAATACTAGATGTCAAATATAAATGAAAAAAAAACGAGTGGCTCCTATTAAAAAATGGTGCTACCGAAAAAGCCTGAACTTGTTAATTAATGAGCCAAGCATGCATTATTTTTGGTTGGATTTAGCAATGTGTAATGGATTAGAGTGGGCATGAGATGAGCATTGGATTTGTCCTTTTGCCATTTTCATTCACGAGTCAGTATATAATTAGATATGCCAAAATCAAAATCGGTGGTGAGTATAGCATGTAATTTTGTGAACAACTACAGGAGTGTTGGCTGTTGCTAAGAAACTGAGAAAACAAATTAAAAAAAAAAAAAGAGAATTGTTTGTATTGATGAATTAAACAAATTGATTGTATTCACGGACACAATTGTTGCTAATAAGCAGGGAAGGGAAGTTATCTGTCTGTTCTATTGTCTTCTCAAATTAATTTGTTGTTCTTGTTAAACTGTACTTAATATGTTATTTGAACTGTACTTTTTCTTCTTTTTTTTTTTTCCTTATCCCATGCGTTTCTACTGGTTGTTGCATAGAAATATTTACTAATTATCTTTTCAATTTTCGGCTAGTGGTTTATACAATTTCAACAAATCACATTTAAAGTAAAAAATTTTGTGATGGTATTTTATCAAATACCTCCTTTGAGGATTGTAGCAAATTTTGTGAAAAGTGATAATTATTTTTTCCTATACTTAAATTGATTTATTAAAAAATAAATATATTTTTAAATTTTTTTTTGGTAATCAAAGTTTTAATTTAATCATCTTTATTTAATTTTTTTGTTTTTAAATTTATTTATTTTAGGTACTTATATTATTTAAATTGATAATAATATAAAATTTTAATAAATTCAAAATAAATATTATTAATATATTATTATATTATTTAAAAATAATTTATATTAAATTATTAAAATTTTATAATACGATTATTGTAGTATAAAAATATTCAATATAGTAAAAATTAAAATATTTTATGATTATTAATTAATAATATTTGAAAATTTTATAGTAAAATTATTTTTTATTATAGATTATGAATTTTATATAAAGTAGTAATTGATTCTAAATTAATTTAATAAAGAATTAATATGTAAATATAAGTAATTAAATTTTCTTAGATAAATATTATTTTATTTATTTTATAAAATATTTAATAGGCTTCAAAAATTAAATAAAATTAAGTATATTATTTTACTTATAAAGGATAAATAAATTAGAGGTATATTTTTTTAATTAATTAATTTAGTATTAAAAAAATAAGTTTATTTTTTTTATAAAAATTATTACAAAATAAAATTATTATAAAATATAAGAGAGATATGTGATAAAATTTTATCTATGTAATGGGTGAATTTTATTATGCTATATAATTAATGGGCTAATTTGTATTTTTCTTATGGTATATTGACCGTTTTGAAGAATTTTTGATTCATATCCAAAATTAAATTTAATTTCATTGCCAATGGAATATGAATTGATTTGGTTCAATTCCATTTAATTATCCATTGCTTTCTTTTTATTACATTTAAAAGTATAATATATATATTTTTTAATTTGTCATTTCTCATATTTTATGATTTGAGTTAAACTATTGAGCTAACACGAATTTGTACTACCCACGAGATTCTTAGGAAACGATTATGGTATAGTTGTTGTATTATACATTCATCAATGTTAAAATTTATAATGGCAATGTAAATTTTAAAATATTTTAAAAAAATTTAAAATAAATAAAATAAATAATATTTAAAATATAAGAAAAAAATTTGAAATATGTAAACTAAAAATTTAAAATAAGTAATAAATAATATTTAAAATGTGAATGAAAAGTTTGTAATGATCAAACAAAATTTAAAAAATAATTATAATAATATAGCTAATTGTATAATAGTTGATCCCTATTCTTAATATCAACTCAAACTCTCTTATTTCATTAGTATTATTGTTTCTAACTTATCTCACTTGCCTAAATTGTATTTTAATACTTATATTGCATAATAATAATAATAATAAATAAAATAAAAAACCTATTTTATTATAATTTTATTTATTAAACTTAGGGTTTTGTCCTCCATAAAAAAAAATAACTATTTGAGGTTTAAAATTAAAGTTATACTTAAAATAATTGGCTTTTTCCTTTAAATATTAATTGATTGAGTTTTAATTATTCTGAATAATTTATTGTGCTGATTTTTTACTTTATAGTACATTTCAAACATTTTTACTGTAAGAAAAAAATAACTAAGATTTTTATTAAATCTCTTCTAAAAATACGCTAACCTAATTACTTTATATACATCATTACTTATATAAAAGCCTCTCTTTCCTTTTAAAAGACATACTTATTTTTATTAGTTCGCACTTCAAATTTACTCATTAAGACTTTTATTTAAAATATTATTACTAAATTTTGTGAATATATAATTTTATAGTGACTTGAATATTTCAATATTTTTATTTATTTATCCTAAATTATTATTATAATAATGTCATGCATTGATTCATTGATTCAACAATTGCCAGACACTCATGAGTTACAACTATTTTTGGTATTTTGCACAAATCTATAAGACTTTTGTGTCTCGTATAGCTAGCTTAAATAATATATGCATACTAAAAATATAATGTATATAATATATATGAATGTAATGTCCTATAAACCTAATATATGTATAAATCCTTTCAGATTCTTTCTATAAAATATTTGTATATCAATAAAAAATACTATATACTTAAAAAGGTCTTTAAGGATAAAATGTAAGCCGTATCCTGTTTATCAAGGGGTGTGAATTGATGAACTCTTTGAAACGTGTCAAATTTAAAAATATATAAAAAAAAATGAGTATGCATTCAATGAATAGATAGATGATAATAAGTTAAAATTTTAATATGAAAGTAAGAGTATATAAAAAAATATAACAATTTATAATCAATCATTTATTCATATTTAAATAAGTCATTAAAAAATATTTTCATATTACATATGTAGATGATCTAGTAAAAATTTAGACTAGCCTGAAAGTTTTTTTCAAGATATTTTCTAGTGCGCTTCTAATGAACATTTTGAGACTCGCTAACGAATTATTTTATATAATCATATAAAATTAAATTATTGAATTCATTTGTTAATGTTGACTCGAATTGAAAGTCCGATATTAGATACTTATCATATCTAGTATTCATTTACTTATCCCCTCGTAGATAATAAAAAGAAAATAACCAATCTTATACTCTATCTTCAATATGAGAACAAAGTGTATATATTAATGCATCATATATCAATGTCTATGTACAAACGCATTAACAATCGGACACTTATACCAAATCATAAATTATAAAATTATAAATATATTTGCATATCATATTTTTCAATATATACATCCACAAATATCATACACAATTATCAACTCATAATTTTTTATAAATTCACTTTTACTACAACATTTTAAATTCATATTCATAAAATAATTTATAAATTCAAATTTATATTTTTATTTTATCAAAAATTATTAAAAATAAATTTAAATTCATAAAACATTAATTTCATATTATTAAAAATATTTAAAAATTCATTCATACACTTACCGTTTATGGGAGAGTCAACACTCCCAATCTAATTCTCTTGCTGTATAAAATTTTTGTGAGGTGTCCTAACCTCAAAAATATTTATTTATATACAAACTTATTAATATACTATATTTATTTTAAGTAATGTGATCTTGATTTAATATATGATTTTTTTTGTAAAAAATTTTATATCAACATAATATTTTAATAGCTATTTTTCTGTTATTACACTTAAAATCTATAATTTAAGAAAAATATTCATATCAAATATATCACATAAACTCATAATTTAATATTATCCTATATCAATTTTCTTTTTAATTTTTCTCCAATAATTTAATCATTTTAAAAATTTTATATAGTATCACTTGTATCATCATCATCATTCCACTTTCTCAGCGCCCTATTTAACTCATTTCTTAAAATATTTTTACAAACTCATTAAATTAATCATAAAATTAAATCGATATCTGTATGTGCGCCAATATTATTATTATATCAAAAATTTAAATATTTGTTATCTATACTTTAATTAACATTATATATATATATATATATATATATAATTACATAAACTCAACATAAATCAAATATAATTTTACACTCATATAAATCTCAATTTCTGCATAAATATAATTCAAGTTTAACCACACAAATATATGCATCAATTTTAGTTTTTAGGATTTTTTAATATCTATTTCTAATTCATGCTTTCTAAATAACCTTATCATAATTCTAGACTTAAAATAGCTTTCAAGAAACTTAACAAAATTTTTTCTAAACTCAAGTATGGACTCTTGAAGCTTTCTCCTTGAATTTTACTTTAATTGGATCATAGGTAAAAAATTAAGAAAATTTTTGGTATTAGCTTATTTTTTTAGTTCTTTTTAAGTTAAGAAATCTTCTTATAATTTGTGGGAAGTAAAAATTTTTGTTTTGTAAGTATGGAAGTGGCGACCAAGGATGGAAGAAAGAGAAGATATGGTGATTTTTGTAGGTAATGAAGAAATGTACAAAATTGTGTAGAAAAACAGAGATTTTGAACTTGAGCTTAAACTTAAATAAATTGAGCCAAGTAAAAAAAAATGACGAAATAATTGCTTAAATAATTTGGTAAAATTATGAAGAATTTAGACTTAAACTTCATTTAGCAAATTGAGCCAAGATTTTATATTGTCCATTTAGACTTTATCTCTATTCAAAAATAGACTTAATAAAAATTTATATTTCTATTTTTTCTTTTAAAAATCTATTCATTAATTTAGAACAAAAAAATATTATAAAAATTATATTATTACCTTCTTAAAGTTTTAATACTTATACAACATAAAATATAATTTGAAATTATGAAATTTAACACTTACATATATGTTAAAAAAATACTATTTATCATATGTCTTGATTGCATGTCAATTAAGTATGTATATATTTTATGTAATATATATATATATATATATATATATATATCATAACATATTATAAATATATATATAATGTATCTTAAAAAGTATCGAGTATTTAATACGGTTTGTATAAATGATGAATTGTATAATGTTTAGTATTTGATGCTTTAAAATAATATAATTATTTTTTAATATTTTTATTCTAATTTAAATTTATTAAGATTATCTTACACACGCACGCACGCACAAAACATTAATTATAACAAAATTCATTTTAATGTAGCTTTTGTTTGAGTAGATGAAAAATTATTATTTTTAAAGTTGTTTTATTATTTATCTAACATCTAAAATAAGAGTACAAACATAAAAATATTGATTTTCACTATTTTTTATTTAAAAAAATAAAAAATTTAATGCTTATATTCAAATTTTAGATTAAAAAACAAACAAACATATTTTTCACATTTACACATTTAAGTACTATTTATAATTAAGTGAAAAAAAAATTGCTACTTATATAAAAATCTACTTATATAAACATATTTTTAATGGAGTAGGGATAGAAAATCTGGAGTTCCTATGTGGAAAATGGGTTCTCCATTTTCATATAAATTCTTTATTTTATATTATTTTATAAATTAATTTTAATAATTTAATTAATTTATAAAAAACATCATGCATATATTATAATATTATTTTAAATAAAAATAATCATTATAAGATACTTAAATAATATCTTTAAATAAAAATTAAAATAATAATATAATGTTATTTAATAATTAATATTTATAAGAAAATGATAAAATAATTAATATTTTAAATTCTAATATCATACAATGCTATAATATTGTTATTATTTTTATTAAAATATTATTATTATTTTTATTAACTCCTTCATCTTTTTTTATTTTCTTTATCAAAGGCATACAAGATTGATACTTTTTTCTTTAATATCAAAGATAAAAGATAATATTTTTATTTTATTGCCAAAATAATTTAGATAATATTTTATAAATAGTTATAAATGATTAAAATTACATGATAACATTTAAATTTGCTTCCTTTTTATTTTCCCAAGATGTATGGCATTGATAGGAATCTTTCTATTTTAACTATAGATATATATTTTATTTTACAATACAAATTAACCTTGTAGTTTTTTATTATTAAATATATTTAATTATAATATAAAATTTAAAAAGCACAATATAAAATTATATTTAAATATATAAAATTTAATTTATAAATTATAAAATAATTATATTGAATTTCAATAGGGAATGGGGCGGAGGTGAAATCGGAAGAGCTAACCAATTCTTGTTTTATTTATAAATTAAGGATTAATTTCTCTATGTTCTCTTCCCTATTTTCATAAATTTACCAAATTTTTTTTCCGTTATAGGCGGGCCTCCACATGCCCCAAACTCGTGAGAAATTTTTTCATCCTTAAACATATATTATAATAATCTAAGTATTATAAAGAGTTTGGATAAATATTATTTGGTATATATTTCATGTTGAAAATATATTTTCTTACTATTTATGAAATTAAAATTTTAAATTATCAAGGCTAGATAATAAGTTTCACTCCGTAATAATTTAAAAAATATAGTATAAGAATTCAACTTCATTATTTATTTAAGATTAAAATTAATTAAACGTGTTAAAATGCACGAGAGTTTATAACCGTGACATTTATTTAACTAAATTCAAACTCACAAATAAATATAAATATTCTTTTATTTATAATGATTAGTGATTTGTTTAATCTCTTGTGTTTAATACATAAATCACAAATTATATAAGCAAGGAGTCTTTACAACTATAAGAAATTAAATTCACCGTTTGTCACGCTGTCGCTTGACAATGGCGAGTTAAAGCGCACTACCACCAGTATTCTCTTTGTTGACGCCCCAATCTATAAAATGTTGCTGGCGGTGTCTCCGAAGACTTAAATTGCCACTGTTTGACTATAATTTCTATGGTCAACGTGTGTGTGTACTTCTTTTGGAATTATTATAATGAAAGACAACATATAAACATTTTCGTTTGACATTCCAGAATATAATTTTATAAATAAATGATATATTGTGGAAAGTAAAAATTATTTATACTATTAATTTGATATGAAATTAAACATTAATTTTTTATTTTTATTATTTTTAAAGACATTTATTTAGGAAATGTTCCATTAGAAGTTTTAAACAAACGCCGTTGCCCGTGTGGCAGACGGAAGTACTCACCACTATACTACAATGACCTTTGATTTTAAAAATATGAAGCAATTCTTATCTTTATCCTCAACCTTTAAAATTGGCAATCGCAAGCTCTCTGACTGACTAAATTGAAATTGTAGCAACAAGCTCAGAGTTGAGGCCCACGAACAAGGTGACTATAAGAAGGTTTCTTTTTTTTTTTTTGTTGAGTTTTGATTCATGAACAGAGCAGATGTTTTATTTTGCAGTCTCTTCAAAGAATAAACTAATATAGCTCTGTTTGTTGCAATGTCTATTATTATTATTATTATTTTTTTTTTTTTAAATTTCATTTCATGTTGTCTATGTTTATGTAATCACATGGTTAAGGGCTTTTTGACTGAATGAAAAATAATCATGTGCCATTTCTGTTTCTAATGGAATCTTCGTTTTGGCAGAAGGCCACAAAATCTGTTTGCCTATAAGCTGTTTGTATATATGCTCAACACATTTCATATTCAGCATCTATTACAACTTAGCATCAAGTCATTCTGCATCCTGATTCATCTTCGTTACTTTCTATTGCAGGTTAGTTGCTGGTTCCCTTCTTGGTTATCCTCCAGTCAGAGATACAATATTTTCATAGTCCAGAATTTTGTCAGAGTTAAATTATTTTCTTTGTATAGTTGTCTATTGTCTCTTGGCATTTCACCATTTCTATCTATTTAGGAAACCAAATGTCACTTATATTGTCTTCGTGCCCTGTTGCTTCCTTCTTGAATATCAAGCTGCCTAATCCAAAATCTCAGCACCAATACCATTCATTTTGCGGTACCAAAAGTATTTACAAAAATTTCCGCCATAGACTGCTTGTTGCTGCAAGAGATTCTGGATACTCAAAACACCATTCATTCACTGAAAATGACGTACAATCTTTTGACTGGGAAGATCAAGAAGACATTGAAGATGCAGGTTCGCCATGGGAAGGGGCCATTATTTACAAGAGAAATCCTTCCATTACACATTTCGAATATTGTACAACCTTAGAAAGGCTTGGTTTAGGAAGGTTTTCCGCTGAAATCTCATTGTCTAGGGCTTCAGCGATGGGTTTGCGTGTCACAAAAGCTGTGAAAGATTTTCCAAACGGAACGCCGGTTCAGATCTCAATTGACGTGACAAGGAAGAAGCAAAAATTGAGGCTCGATGGAATCATTAGAACTGTCCTCACCCTCGGTTGCAACAGGTACACATTTTGTCTGTAGTTTCAATTTACGCTGCTTTTTACTTTGTCAATCTGTTTCTCACTTTCCTTTTGTTTCTGTATTTCACTATTACGTTCTTATGTTCTTATGTTATTTAAATGCACTCTCCCTTTACAGCTTTGTGTTCCTTCTTTTTCTCTCTTAGTTGATGCCAATACAATTAGAAATTTGAATTGCTCAATAAGCTTATAGGTTTTGTCATTGCCTATAACAATTCACTGATAAATCAGAAACTGAACCTAGTTTAACACGCTTAAAAAGTTTATTCAGGTCCTATTCTTCATGGTTCTTTGTGTGAGCATGTGTTATTCCCTGTATGAACGATAGATTGGAGCCCAAAAGTTGCTCTGTAATCAGCTATCTCTTATTGTGGAATGATTTTGTATTGTTTGGTTGGATGCTAAAAAGTACCTTTTTTTTGTTTTCTTTTCAAAGTTACAAAGCAAAAAACACTGTTTGTCACGTTTACTTCTAGTAACTAGAGCGTACATATGGTTATTATGCTCATTTAGAATTCAGAAATTATCAGTATATTGTTAAATGTATGTATTGATGATCAAATTGTTCGAAAAATACAACTTAACACATATGACCTCCTAAAAAATATCAAAATTTATATCATGCATGAAACAGAGTTTGTTTAGCATGCAAAAATGTGCTCTCAACCTAGAAGTTTTTTCTGGCAATGTGCTAGATTCTCTTAGTTTAATATAATGTCACCCTCATCAACTTTAAGAACTTGTCAAGTGATGCAGTGGAGAGTCTTGGTTACATTTGTTGTACCACATTGTCAAAACATTGATCATGCTAGTGATTAAAATAAGGGAAAGATACACAAATTCACAAATGGCATATCATTTTAGTTGAAAGTTAAATATTGCTAATGATGCCTTTGAATTCCAGCTATGGTTATAATATACCTGTTGTGTCAATATGAATTCAATGTAGTGCTCATGATTGAAGCAAATTTTGGTCAATGAATGCCGTTGGTTTCCTCTCACTTTTTTCGTTTAACTTGTTTTACAAGTATTGCTACTGTTTTACCCTTCTCTTTGGTGGGTAGGTGGACTAGAAAATGAAGAGATTATTCCCTTGAAGTTATACATGTCCTGGGTATGCCAACTTTTTATTTGTAGCATTTCACTGTCCTTGCTAACCCCTCTACCCCATTGATACCTTTCTAGAGTTCCTTTTTTTTTTTTTTTCTATTTGTTTTGTTAAATAATTTTGCTTTTCTCTTTGAAAGGAGAAAGGTTCTATATGCTGTTATCTTTCTAAGTTAACTTGAAGCTTTCTGCATGACGTATGGTTACTCTTAGTACATGCTCTAGGTTTATGGCGACTCGAATAGCACATTGCAAATTACAATTTATGTTTACCTCGTAGGATCAAGTTTACAAAATGATTGGATGCCAAGGGAAGTTATTTTGTTTTAGCAGTAGTTCTAGAGATACAGACTTCCAAGACAATCAATGAAATACAAACTGACATGACATATAGTATTGCTTGAATGAAAATGCAAAAATTAATGAGGTGCCTTTTCTTGTCCTTTTGAATGGAACTAAGGTGCTATTCTTGTGCTGAAGGTGTGGAGAGCCAGCTGCTGAGAGCGTGTTCTCCAACTTCTCCCTCTTACTAACCGAGCAACCCATTGAGGAACCGGAGATTATTGATATAGGAACGATGTTTGGGAATGATACATTTAAGTCATCATCTACGAAAAATAGTTTGGAGGAGGAAGATGATGATGATGCATCAATAGATTGGGATGATCGGTTATATTTTCCCCCGGAAGAAAAGGAAATTGATATTTCAAAGAATATAAGAGACATGGTGCATTTGGAAATTACCATAAATGCAATTTGCGATCCAAGTTGCAAAGGGATATGTCTCAAATGTGGTACGAATTTAAACACTAGTAAATGTAATTGTAGCAAGGAGGAAGTCAAAGAGAAAACTTATGGCCCTCTCGGAAACTTAAGAAAACAAATGGAAAGAAGATAGAGATGGGTGGAAATCAAGTCATCAATCCCATGAGATTTACCTATGTCATTTAATCTTTTACCCTTCATGTCATTGTTTTACTTTTGTAATTATGAAAAAAAAAAAAAAAGGTTATAGTACAGTCTTAAGATAATTTTGTCACCGGTATGCTTCTATTTATATAAATAAGAATCAAATCTAAACTAAATAGAATAGAAAGGAATTCATTGGTTTAATTTATAATTTATGTTTTTGAATTAATTTAATTTTTTTTATCTTTAATTTGGCTTCGATTTTTTAAACCTAGAATCATAATTAAATCAATTATGGTTTGATTCTAAATTAAAAAATGAAAGATATTTTTTTTATTTAGTAAAATCAAATTGAAATCGGACTGAATTTATTGATTTTGTTCAGCCTTTTAATTTTTGAATATTTTTGTGTAGTTCTAAATGCAAATAATTAACACATTTTGTAAACACATAATTTTATTTTATTTTTAACTAATGTCTATTAATAATGGCTATGAATGTGATCGAGTATGTGCCTGCACGCACCAACTAAAATGCAAATATTTTTGCTAAAATGGCCTATACGACATAGTCGTCTGGCTTTTAATATGCGTTTGTCGTGTCATTTGGGTTTTAATATGTCTCTGTGTTGTTGCTAACCGCATATTCATTAGGCTTGCCGACAGCATTTTAAATTTAAATAGAATTAGCGGCAATAGACAATGGCAGTTGCTTCTTTTTAAGTTTAGAAAAAAATTCAATTCAATTTAATAATTTTTAATATTAAAAAAATATTCTTTTTTTTTAGACGGTTATCTTCACCCTAACAACTTGCCGGAGATCAAATCAAAATAATTTCAATAAATCCCTAGCAATTTAAATTTTTTTATCAGTTAGAAATAAACCTTAATAACTCTCCTTATAACTTCTAGTAATATATTTTTGCTAAAAATATCAAAAAAAAAAAACTTAATAAATATATGCAATTAGATTACTCTACGTTTAATTAAATTTTTTAAAATTAATATTTTTATTTGTATTAAAAATTAAAATAAAAACATGGAATAAATTATAAGTTGTGATAATTAATTAAAATAAAATGTCTTCATTTTTATTTAAAAAAATTAGATGAATTAGTGCTATAACAATATTTCAATTTTTTTTTTTGTATAATATCTTAAATGTTTTTGTATTAATAAAAGTAAAATATTATTATTTTTATTAGAAAATTAAAAACAACTAAATAGATCCATGAGAGGGTTTGCCTTAGGCTGGGTTGAATTATTTAACAACTTTGAATAATTTAACAACATGAGATACTATAGTTTTTATTTAAAAAATTAAAATACTAAAAGGTTTAATTAAAATTGATAGTATCATTTTAGAACTTTTAATAATTCAATAAAGCAAAATGTTATTAATTTTATTTAAAAACTAAATAGAAACTCTTTATCCACTATTTAGATACCAAGTCCCAAATCCGTGAAGCAAACCAATTTCCCTCCCAAAGTTTGTCACACACACACACATGAAAAGGACTACGAACTTATTAATTTTACAGAGTTTATTATACTAATTTTTTTAATCTTTAGATCAATACATTGTCAATGGTTGAAATTAAATACAACACATATACATTAATTATGATGTTTAATTTCATAAATTAGATTTAATTTTAACTATTAAAGTGTATTAATTAATGGTTGAAAAATAATGTAGTGTAAAATTAAGTAACTCTTAATCATTTTTCGTGCGCGCGCGCGCGCGTGTGTAAATTTGAATAATAACAATAATAACATAAGCCTCGTAAATATTAATAAGGCATTTGTTTTATAATAATATTTTTGTCATTTTCAGTTTACTTATAACATGTTATCAATACAATTCATATATATTTAGTATTTAAAATTTTTTACGTTTCTAGTTACCTTTAGTTAAATATTTTCACATTACATTACTCTCATATTTTTTTTGTTTTCCTTGCAAGTATGCTCTCTGTTTATCATTAAATTTAGATCTTTCACATTAGATTTTTAAAGATAGCATACTGCACATGTTTTTGTTATTCTCTATTGCATTTCTTTTAGCAACGTTATTGATATAATATTTCTTGATTAATTACTTTGAGTTCTTTCTTTAATATTTGTTCTTCCGAGTAGCATTACAAAATTTTTTTGATTTGTTACTTTGAGTTCTTATTTTTAATATTTATTCTTTCAAGAAATACTATTATCAATGTAGAGATATTGCTAAGTATTATTATTGTAACCTAAACTTTGCAAAACAAAGAGGCAATTAGAACTCAAAATTTTAAAAATTAATCTTATTAATCAAAACTTGAAGTTCTAAATACAAGTTTTGGCCAAAACCATCAATTTTAAATTTTAAAATTAGAATATGAAGTTATGAAAATAATTTCAAAATCAAAATTTGAAATTCTGAAAATTATTTCAAAGTTAAAATCAAAAGTTCTAAATATTAATTTATAAATTAAAATATAAAGATTTAAGGTTACAAATGATGTATGAACTTAAATTTTTGAGTATATTTGTATGCTTTCAAAATCAAAAGTTTAAAGATTAATTACTAGATTAGAACCTTTAGTTCTAAGTCTATAAAGCATCATAAACTTAATGTTCAAAATATGTTTATACACTCTCATTTTTCGTTCTTGATATTCATCTATTAAAATATATTTATCAATGCCATGAGCTTAAAAGTTACTATTCAAAAACAAAAAACAAATATCTTCATAGGATAAATTGAAAAGTTATGAATTTTTTCATTTGTGTTTATTAGAACCGGATTTAGACTACTAGAGAGATATATTCTCTTCAAAGCAAATACATGAAATACTCTACAAGATTGTAAAATTGAAAAATTATTTTTGATATAACTTAACCTCATTTATGATTGTAGTAAAAACATTATTGAAAATGATATGCTAGAGAATGCATTCTCTACATTTATACCTCTAATGTAGGATTGTTGTAATAATTTTGTGAACATACATTTAAAATATTTAAAATTACTTGCATATCTTTTTGTTACTATGGATTATGTTCAATTATTTATTTAACATTTTCAAAAGTGAATGTAAACACATATGATAGCAACCAAGAGAGCTAAGGCAATCATTGCTAGTTTAGATATGATAGATTATATTCCTTTTTTATGTTTATAATCAAAGAAAATGTAGTTGATTGCAACTATAATTTAATTATTATTTCTTATATATATATATATATATATCTATTGTCTGCCTTTAAATTTTTATCATAATTTTTATTTTAGTAATCATATTGATAAAGGTAGATTTCTACTTAAATCAAAAGATAGAATAAGAATGAATTATTTTTCTTGGAAAAGAAAGTTAGGGATATATGCATAATTGGTAGTACAACCATACACATTATTATTTGAGATTTAAAAAAAAAAAATTTCAGAACTAACAAGATTGAATTTAGATCAATACCTTATTAGGTCATTTAGAATTATATGAAAACTTTAAAAGAGTCATAATCTTATTTATAAGTGAAATTAGATTGTGCATTTATAATATCTTATATTTAACTAGATTTAGAACACAACTAAATTTTAAAGATACTAATAAAAGGTTATCATATTCAGACTTCAAATTAGAATAATGTAAAATATTTCTATATTATTTTTAATGTCACAAGCAAGAAATGCATTTTAGAAAAGTTCTAATTTTATGATCTAAGTTGCATTATTCATTCATAAATATAATTGAGTGATACACAATAATGAATTATAAATTTATTGATTCAAAAATGGTTAAGTTATGCATGACTCTCTTGGTCACACATGATTTATAATAATGCATAGAATTATTGAGATTTCTTATGGACAACTCATTAAAAATGTGCATCATTTCTTTGTTTTATGGTTTTGATTGATGAATTTATTCATAAACCATATATTTATTTATTATCTACTTGTAATATTGCATATGTTAGAATGCCTAGAAATATTATCAAATAAGCACACAATAAACCAATTAGTTTAAAAGATATTTTTACATAGAAGAGAATATAGACAAATTAGGTTCCTATTGAAAATAATACATGACCAATAACTACACTCAAATTTTCTGAACTA
This sequence comes from Swietenia macrophylla, assembly GCA_032401905.1. NCBI lineage: Eukaryota > Viridiplantae > Streptophyta > Magnoliopsida > Sapindales > Meliaceae > Swietenia > Swietenia macrophylla. Next base: position 5,458,782 of record CP135584.1, on the reverse strand, counting down.
CTAACTCTAGAAGAGTTAATAATCCCTAAAGTGAAATTTTTTCCTAAAGCAACACTTGCCCTTGAAAAGGCACAAAAATTTAAAAATTAAGTATCATTTATAATTTATGCATATGCTGGAGAAATATGGGATCATCATGAAATAATTGTCAACTCTTTAGTCTTTTTTATAGTAGCTACTGAGATTAAAAAAATGATTATCGTCAATAAACTATCGATGAATGTTGATAGAGATATAATTGACTTAGTGGAGAGAAACAATTAAGGTATAACTAACCTTTATTGTTTAACATGAAGTTCTTGAACTTGTAGTACATGCACTTGAAAATGTCAAATCCAATGGGAACAAATGATTTTTTGTGAGAAAGAGTAATGAAAACTTTGAGATTATAAGTTATGAAGTATGACTTCTTGCTCAAGATTTATCATGGAAACTTAAAATTGATTTTTATGAAGTATATTCTTCTATTAATATTATAATAATATTTTAATTTTTAATAAATTTAAAATCATAAACAGATTTAATATGCATTTTATGAATGTAGTGACAACTTATATATATATATATACACACACACAACTTGGCACTAATCTTTTTATGAAAATCTTTGAAGAATTTTAAATATTTGAAGCACATAAATCAAAGGATCGTAGTGTGTTCTTAACCAAACTACAATTTTATATGTATTGTTTGAAACAATTTGGGCATATTGGTATAAATGCTTCAGTGAAAACTTGATAAAATTAGAATATAGCAATAATCCTATATGCAATTAGAATATAGTATTCAAAAAGAAATCATAATATAATTTTGCCATTATAGAATTATATGTCAAGAACATGAGTATAATTGGAACTTTTAAAGAGATTCTAAGAATTATTGAATATTTGAAATTAAAAATTTGAGAAAAACTAATATTGTCTTGGCATGCAAATTGAGTACAAATTTAATAGACTATTTATTCACCAATCTACTTATGTTGAAAAGAATATGAATATTTCAATATGACTAAAACTCACCTATTAATGTATTCTTATTGTTTTTTGGTCTTTTCATCGTAAAAAAGATTTGTTTTGCTTTAAAGAAGATGATAAAAAGATACTCGATGTAGAAATATCATATCTCAATGCAATTGATGTTTTGTTGTACTTAGCACAATGTACTACATATAACACTATTTTCTTTGTGAACTTATTTGTCAGTTTCATTTCTATATCTACTTATTTAATATTAGAATGAACATGTTTTCGTTACTTTCATGAAATGGTAGATTTGAGATTATTTTATTCTAAAGAATCAACAAAAAATTTAGGACTTATTAGTTATATAGATACTACTTATTTTTATAATTTTCATAGAACTTGTTTGTAAATGAAATATGTTTTTATTTATAGCAATACTGTAATATCACAATAATTCATGAAGAGAATTTTTATTGATGTTTTTTATAATCATTCTAAGATTCTTGCACTACATGAAATAAATAAAAAATAAATACGGTTGCGATTTGTCATTCATCATATTCAGAATACTTGTAGCTTATCTTCTATTATAAATATGTCCATAATAATATGCGAAGATAATAGTACTTATATTGGTATGATACATTAAGAGAGATACACTACTTTAATAATTTTTTTAGTATTTAATAAGTTTTGAGAAACTTGAAACATAGTATTAGCAAGCATTGACTTTATAGACTAACAAATTAATATTTATTATTTTAAGGTAGATAATTTCATTAGGGAGAGCAAATTCTTTTAAAATAAAATGATAAAAATTATACTAGACAAATATGTATTATACTCTTTTTTTTTTGGTTCGTTGTTTTTTAGTTCATGTTTTATCCTATTTAATTTCATGGTAAAATTTTTAACAAGACAATAGTAAGCACATTGAATGAAAATTAGCACCATTTATGAAAGTTAATGCATATCCACCATTGTACCACGAATTCCCACGTTAGTGAAGCAAAAACAATTTCCTTTCAAACTTTACTATGCATACAATATAAAAGTATAATTATCAATGAAAGTATGTTTTTAATTTCACTTTTACATGTATTATAAAAATAATGACAGCATATTTAAATGATAATATATATTTTTTAAAAAATTTAAAAAATTATTTAACTACTGTAAAAGTGTATTATTTACAAATTCTCCAAACGAAAAGGAAATAAAGATTATTATAGAAATCAAAACCAATCAAACTATTATTTTTAACATGAACAATTATGAACGTTGAATATATTTGCCCTCTATCATGAGCAGTATGCTCATCTAAAGTATATGTAATTGGTTCATTCATTGTAACTATTTTTAACACATGTTCTGAGAGTGAGACACATACTTAGCATTTCAATTTGATATAATATACATAAATAATTTTTATTTTTTATGAAGTATTTGAATAGATAATATTTAATGAAATTTTCAAGAGATAATATTGACTAGAGTTTTTTTTTTTTCATTTTTTCAAAACTAAATAAAACAAATATATTTATTCTATAATTATAATTACGTCGATATTCAATGAAATCCTATATAAGAGGCCACTTACAATATATTATTGTTGTTTGGTAGAGTTAACAAACAGATTGATGAATATGAACACAAAAGATAATGAAATAGTATAAATAGATATTTCAGTTCTTGTTATTTTTAAATAAATATATAATTTTTTAATTTATTTGATAAATTCATGCGTATGTGCGCGCGGGCGCCCACACACACACACACATATATATACACAATTTAGTTCGAATATCCTTTCACTATAATAGTAGGCATAATTAGTATGATGGGATAATTTAGAGATTTTAAGATAGAAACAGAGAAGCAGGAAGAATGGTATAGTTTTGGATTATTTTCTCTGCCTTTTATTCAATATCTTGATGCTATTTATAAACCTTTACAGCAAAAAGATAAGTTTCAAAAACTAAAACTTAGGAAACAGTAACAATAATAATCACAAAATAAGGAATAACATAACACAAGTGGAATCAACTCTTTATTCTATTTGCTGGATTTTCTGCTTGACTTGGACCAAGTCTCCTTGTTCACTCTTCAACATGCTCTTTAGCGCGTTGCCTCCTTTTGCTAAAATTTTTATCTTGTATTTCATATTATCTGAAAACACTCATTATTACATTAAAAATGGAAAAAGGCATTATGAGATTATTTTAATTCATGATATGCAACAATTTTTTTATATAATATTTAATTATCATCCATGTGATGTGAAATAACATAAATAAAACTTAAGCTATTGCATCCAGTTTAACAATTAAAAGTAATAGAAATGACATCTTTAAAAGATTGAAAAGTTGCGATCAATTTTTTTTATTTGTTCAAACAATCTCATACTATTTCTTTTACGTCTACTTTTAGGAACTAATTTAAAAGAAGGTTGAATGTACCGTTTCATAAAATTTTTAAACCTTTTATCTTATGCTTGATTGAATGGATACTCACTCTTTGCAATTTATTTATCCATCTTTTCTCTCATGTTTTGATGTGAGTATTGAAAATATGTAATAGTGTTGTCCTCATAAATATTTGGTGCAAGTAAAGATTGGATAGATTTTGTAGAGGAGCATGCGTTTGCATACATTTTATCATATATCATTTTAAATATTTAGTGCCACTCCTTATCCTTATAATAATTTTACATAACTTATATGTGGCTTTCTGTTCTTATTTTATTGTATTATTAACTTAAAACTCTAATATAAACATTTTTTAAACACTACATATTTTAGATCATTTAAAACTAGTAACACTTATTGCCACGTAACTAAATCTATCTCTATCCAAATTTTAACCAGTCAACGTTGTTTGAAAATGTAAAAATAATAGAAATCTAGCATCAAAACAAAAATATATAAGTTTGGTGAATCAAAAGATTTATAAATTTTGGATATCTTTATCTAAATTTTATAAAGATAAAATTTTTTAGGAAAGCAGACGTTTGCATACATTTTGTCATATGTCATTTTAAATGTCTAGTATTACTGCTTGTCTTTAGAATAGCTTTACATAACTTATAAATAACCTTTTGTTCTTATTTTATAGTTCTATTATTAACTAGAGACTCTAATGTAAAAAATTTTTAAACACTAAATGTTTTAGATCGTTTAAAACTAGTAACACTCGTTGCCTCATAACTAGATCTATGTCTATCCAAAATTTAACTAGTCAATGTTGTTTAAGAAGGTAAAAATAATAGAAATCTAGCATCAAAATAAAAATACATAAGTTTGTGAAACAAAAGATTTATTTTATTTATTCAGCAACCAATTATTCAAAAAAATGGCACATGCGCTTACATATAAAACATAGATACAAACAAATAGTAGTATCTATCCATTTTTTTTAACAAACAAAGTCAGGAATACTTTACAATAGCCATGTAATTAACAAAGTCCTCAAATGCCATTATTTTTTATCCAAAACTAAAAGAAGCAACGAATTCAAACAAAAATTCAAGAAATTAATACATAAAACATATGCCAACCTTAATAAAATTAATGCTTTTATAGAAACAGTATAATACTTCTTGATACTAGTAAAAACAATATGATATATGACATAAACAAGACTGCATATTAGACCAAATTTAGATCCCAAACTTGATAAATATTTGTCTTCTTAATTTTATCAGATTTCAAGTCTTAAAATTGTAAAAAATAGAACCTAAAGTTATAACCTATGTTGATTCTTTTTAGCAATGAAAATTTTAACAAGAAAAACATATAGAACATGAATAAATGAATTAAATTAAATTAAAGTAAGCCATGTAATATAAGTATATGACATTATGATTCTACAAGTAAAACTATAATATAAGCAAAAGAATGTATTGAATTAATGAATTACATTTATTCATTTTTAAGAAAAAAAATTGTATTTTACATAAATTTGTTTTGTGATTATATTGTAAAATAATTATTTTTAAATACATAATAAATAAATTATTTTTGATTATATAAAATTTCATTTATCATAACCTGTGTTCATTCATTAGTAATTTATCCTAAGTAAACAATAGTATAAATATATTAAAAGTGAAGGATGTTAATAACAATACAACTAATGACAAATTGGAATAACACATTTCTATGATATCATGAATGCAATTCAATGTAGAATCTACATTAAAGAAACCTCATTACATGAAAACCTTATTCAATGCATGCTATCTTTAAATAGTATCAATTCCTTTAGACTTAGGAAATACAAGAGATGAACATGGAAAACAATAATAAAAACAAGTTTTGTCATTCCAGATGCAAAAGTATAACATTTTATAATAAATATGCAAAACAATAATACAAATCACAATATAAAAATAACATAATAAACCAACAATAGCAAGGTATAACACAATAAGCTAAAACTTTTAAACAGACATACAGAGATAAAAAGAGGGTAAAATTAGAATATCATATTTTTGGTTGCTGCAAATTTATATCCTTAATAGACTAATTACAGGTCTTTTAAGGGCCCAAAATTTGCTTCTTTAAATTTATGAAAAATAAAATTAGGATATGTAAATTTTAGAAAAATAAGAGAAATTGAGAAAGAACAAGATTGAAAAGAGATATTAGAATAAAAGAGAATACGTATTCATACATACTCAGAAACTTTCAATTTATTCATCAGAATTAGATTGAAAAGAGATATCAGAGTAAGAGAGAATATGTATTCGTACTTGCTCAAAAATCTTCACTTTATTCATCACTTTTGATTTCTTTTACCATTTATTTCTAACTAGTTTGATTCTCTAAATATGTCCACAGCACCTACCCTTTTTGCTCTGTATTTTACTCCTTTCTCTGCAAAATTATTCAAATTTGAAAAATAAAAAAGGCTAAAAGAAGAAAAACAGGTAGGCTTAATTGTTCATCAAGTAGTCAATGAGACTTAAGAAGAGAGAGAGAGAGAGAGAGAGAAGAGAGTGTAAGGAAGTCAGGTTTATCAGTCAGTAAGACTAGCAAGAATGGACACAAATTCAAAAGAAAGAATCCAAGATTAGGAAGAAAGGATGAAGACTTAAAGGAAAGAAAGAAGAAAAATAGAAAAATTTATTTATTTTCAATAGAATTGCAAACTGGCCCAGCAAGGCTCTCAAGGGCCGAGCTTTACAGACCGTGTCCAGCTTAAGATTCTTAAACGGATCAAATTTGGCCCAGCACAATTACTGTGCAAATTTGGATCAGTCCGGCACATTAGATCATATAAGCTTACTTTTTGCGGGCCTAATAGGCCTAACTTAGCTTTTTTAACGCCTCTAGTCTAGCTCTCAAAGAATGCAAAATTTATGATTTTAATAATTGACACCAGCAGTCTTAATTTTAAATAGGCAATGGGTTGGAGACAAGCATGAGAATAAAATGTCAGTCCTATCATTGACTTGATGTTGAAAACGGAGAATGGTTGTGGCCCGTTTGCTGTCTAGAAACTCTAAATCGGGCCAACATTGGCTATGACCCTTGGGCCGAACTGGTCGGTCCCCTAAGACCCCTTAAATGTGAGAATTTTTCCCGAGGTAAATGTGTATTTTCAATATTCTTCTCGTTAAATTGAAATTTCCCAGAGCCTCGTACCGGTTATATGATAATAACCTTTTTCAAGTAAATAAGAAAGAAAAAGATAGTCGGTTGGTGAAGCAAATAAGAAAAAGAAACTGAAGCCTTCTTCTTGTGAGAGCATTTCTTTCGGTGCCGGCAAATAAAGGAAATTCTTTGCTAGGGTTTTGAAATCTGTTGAGCTATTTTGAAGATTCATCTGATCCATACGGTGAGTTACTCTTCGAATTCTTTTTTTAGGTTTTTTTCTTTGATATGTTATTCCTTAATAGAATTTTTTATTAATATTTTTAAAGTAAATTATTGTTCTTTGTTTGTTTGGTTGGTAGTCAATTGGAAATCATGTAATGTATAAAGGCTGATTTAGGACTGAAAGATTTAGTCTGAACATTGATACCTATGCTGGGGCCTCTTCTAAACTTAGACCGGTTGGACAAGTTTCGAAGGTTCAAGTAAATAGCTTAGCTTAGCTCTGGTCTCTTCTGTTTGAGCTTAGTCTCCTCTTTCTTCCTATTATCTTTTATTTGTATTATTTTGATTTATTTTATTTGATCACTAATGTTTTCTGTCCATTTTTCACTCTTGTGATTGATTTATGGACGTATACGTTTTCAATTTTATTTTTTTTATGTTATGAATCTTTTTGGGAAACCTATTAGTGGCTGCTTAATTTGATTAGCTATATGATTAGAATAGATTGAATTAAAATTGTTGACATGCAAATGCAATTGGTTACATTTCGGGTTTAAATTATAATATAGAGCTTAGTTCGACTTAGGTGAGACTCATCCAATCTAGAAACTTTGAGCATAATTGGACTTAGCTCAGATTTGTATAATCCAGAAAATTTTTATGTTTTTTTTTTCCTCTTAAATTTTGCCAGCGTTGAAGTAGCTTTCAAGGGCTGCATTAGCGCCATTGCATCATCTTTCAAGCATTTGGGGTTCATTAACTGCAGTTCTATATGCCTTTAATTTTTTTGTGTTTGAAAATTTTATTTTGTAAAGAATACCTTGAAAATTCTGTGAATTATTTATTTTTGTCAATTTGATATAACTGCATATTTATTGTCTTCTTCACCTTAGTAGAAAATTTATTTATAGTATTAGTTTACTGTGAAATATACAGGTCCTTAATTTATACTGCTAGTTATACTGTATTCAGGTTCTTCCATTCTCTTCAGTTTTCAAGGGGTTATCATCTCTTTCAGGATGAAGTTCTCTCTTAATCACGTAATTCATTTGTCTAACATATCTAAAACTTGAATGACCATTTTAAGAAAATTATTTTTTGATCTCCGGCATCTCTTTACCATTTCTTCATTTTGATTGAGCTCTCATCTTGCATATTGATTAATTTCTCTTCATAGCTTCTTCTTATGTCATGGTATCGAGCTTTTGTTCATGTTTTTGTATGTTGTTTGAAGGGTTAGAACTATTTGCATCTTCAAAAGTTACTGCTGTAATTCTTCTGTTGTCAATGGGCTTTAGATATATACAGCTGGGAGCTAATGGTTGGTATTAGGTTATTTTTTGGGGATCACTTGGTAAGGGTATTTCCAGAAAGAATGGCAGAGAAAGATGAATTCACTGTTTTAGTCTCCAAGTGAATAGAGAAAATACTCTATGATTTTATCCCTTTGAAGGGGGGCACAAACACATGGACGTATGTCACCTTAAGTTTTCTGCATGTGTACATGCAAAAAATAACTTCTTTTGTAATGTTGTAGGATACTTCAACAATGCAGAGTGCTGTGCTTGCTTTTACCGAAGATAAACTCCTGCCTCTGAGTGCAGTTTTAAATGCAATGAGAGAGCTTGACAATGAAGCAGTTGAACAGTGTGATCCTCAAATTATTACTCAAGCATCTTCTCTAAGTACTTTTTCTAATCCTTTGTCGTATTTCGTTCTGTTCATGTTTTAATTCCATTCAATTTTTTTTTTCTGTGAAGTTGTTCTGTATTTGTTTATGGTATTTTATTTCATTCGTTTTGTTGTTTCAGTTCTACATTTTTTTGCCTGCAACTGTTATTATGGGTGCATGCTTATGTGCTTGTGGACGTACAAATATCACGTATTTTTATTTTAGAAAGTATGATTGCATTTCTACGTCCAGGCCTCTAATGGTGATAATCTTGTCCTTTTTACTTCAATGAAATGAGGAATATATGTTGCTTACTCTTCTTTGCTGCATTTATTTATCTTATATATACACAATTAATTTTATTTGACAATGATAATTTTTTTCCCCTTTAAACAAATCTTAAAACTCATTATATATTGGCAGACTTCCTTAGCATTTTCTGTTCTTGAAAAGATTATACTTTTGTGGGTTTGTTCGTTGACAAAAAAATCTACATGTCATTATTGACTTGAATCATAAATAAACAAAAGATATTATTTGGTGAGTTTGCCATAATTTGGGCACAGATCTGTGCAATGTTACTGTTCAAATATATGGGGGTACTTGATCTTTAGAAGCAACTTTATATCCTTCCCTTGCATGAACAAAACACAGGTGACAGTTTTGAAGGATGCAAGACATGAGAGATGACAATTCTACGAAAATTTGAATATGTCTAGACTATTGGTGCTTAGGTCATTGCCTGACCTCCGTGATTGCATTTTTTTCATGAAACAATGAGTTTACTTGCTACTGTATGGCAACATGGATGTAAGCATGAATTGTATTCTGTGTTGATGTTTTTGATTTTCATGTTGTAACTTACTACTCAGACCAAGATATAATAATTTTGCCAATGTCTTTTAACAGATCTGCTGCCAGTGGAGTCCTCCTCTATAGACATTGTCATTTCCATCTCTAGCTCCCTTGAATTTCCTGGTGATCAGGTAATTGAGGAAATTTCAAGAGTTCTGAAGCCCGGTGGGACATTCCTGATCTACAAGAAACTGAAATCTGAAATAAGGGATGCTGATAAGGTAATTTTACTCCTGTTTTCTCTGTTTAGTGAATTGCGCTAGTGTGATGTCTCATTAGTGTTTCTGTGAAGGCAATATCTGCTCTTGAGCGCAAATTGCTGTTAACAGGATTTCTTGAAGCGCAACGGCTCCAACTAAAATCAGTTGTACCGGCTGAAAATTTTCAATCATTCGGGGTGAGTTCTGATTTCACCTTCTATTGTTGAAGCCATTTTTAGTTGACTCCTTCTCTCACATGAATTTGTTTCTGATGATATTGGATACATGAGAACATTACCAAAAAATGTTATTTAGAAAAAAAAGGGGGGGGGGGGGGGATTAAATTGTATTCATTGATTTACTTTGTGCTGTTTTTTCTGCTAAGATTTGATGTATAAAAATCTCTAGTCTTAACTCAGGGCAAATTGTTTGTGCTTCATTTTGGAGATCTGTTAATGGGGGGTCCTAAATGTTGATTCAAGTTTTTTGTAGTAGCGCATGGGTTTGCCAACCAGTGAATGAGGATTTTGACTCTCTATCATTCTCTCCAGGATGAAAATCTGGCCATCAAAACTTTGTTATTGTGTTATGCATCACATTAACCACTATGATGTTTGTGTGTATTTACAAAGATTTGTATACCTTCTTCTCCTATAGGTTAAGGGTAAGAAGCCTTCTTGGAAAATTGGGTCATCCTTTGCTATTAAGAAGGCTCCAAAAAGTTTATTGAAACTTCAGGTGGATGATGATTCTGATTTGATTGATGAAGATAGCCTCTTAACCGAAAAGGATTTGAAGAAACCACAGCTACCACCTGGTAAGTTAGCTTACAAACTATAGCATTTGCAAGGCCCCTTTAATGTATCGGTCATGCTCTAAACAAAACATTTATGCAGTTGGTGATTGTGAGGTCGGAAGCACAAGGAAAGCTTGCAAAAATTGCACTTGTGGGAGGGCTGAGGCAGAGAAGGTAGAGAAGTTGGGGCTGACTATGGATCAGCTGAATAATCCACAGTCAGCGTGTGGGAATGTAAGTTCTGTTATGACTTCTAATTCAAAATACCAAAATTTTTGTAATTTCTTTCGTTAATTTGTAACTTGTTCATCCTTTTCTTGCTCTTTAAGATATTTGTTGTGTAATTTGCAGTGTGGACTAGGGGATGCTTTTCGCTGCAGTACATGCCCTTACAAGGGTCTGCCGGCCTTCAAACTGGGCGAGAAGGTAACTATTGTTATTTGTTTATCAGTGACACTCTGCCCACCAACAACCACCCCCTCCATCCCAACCCGTCTTCCCCCCCCCCACCACCACTTTCTTTCCTTGCTTGTATGGTCAATGGACTGGATATGATGCAGGTATCACTTTCGGGCAACTTTCTCGCCGCAGACATTTAGACATGAATTGCAGGCGGCGGATTTATAGAGTTGAAATTGCAAGGGCTGTTTACCATCATGTAATGAAGATTTCTGGATGTGCTAAACAACAGACTCAGCTAATAAGGAACTGAAAAGTTTTGAGTTCAGTTGTAGAACTGATGTCAAATCCTAGAGTGTGACTAAAATACATTGCGTTGGTTTGGTTGTGGTCCTTCAACTGTAAGACAATGATTGGAGTAGATAATAAATTTGGATTTCATGCGAAAAATAAAGTCATAGATACTGATGTACTACATAACACTGTTATAATAAAACATGACGTAAAGAAATCTAATAATAAAACGTGCTTTCAGTTGCTAACTTGTTGAGAGAGAAGTACAAGGAGGCCTTTTGGACCAACCAAAATTTCGTTGAGAAATTAAACAAACCAACCCAGACGACAGGAGTAATATCGACACCAGCAAGAGGTGGAATCAATTTTCTGGTTTGGACAACAAAAGGCTCCGTGGGAGCATAAGCTATTACATATGGAACTTTCCGAGAGGTATTTTTGGGTACCAAGACATGACTATTCTCAATATAAATAGAAACGAAAATGCAGAGTGAAATGGACCCATGAAACCAATTGCCAACTTTGCTGTAGCTGGGGTCAAATCCAAATCCAAATCTGCCAACATATAATTATTAACATAATCTAACTTGGTATTATTTCTAATAAAAGAATTAGCTGCATCTGCACCTGCAGCTTCAGCCGTATGGGTGGTTGAGTGTTAAGCAAATCTGCAAGACCCAGAAAACAGCATGTGCCAACATTCTGATTTCTTCTGATAACAGACCGTTTCTGCCACAACATATATTATATCACTTGAAAATTCATCCTGAAGAAATAGAAATAGAGCTTGAAAGTGAAAGTAAGTATTACAGTAGCAAGTACCAACCATTGGCAATTCATCATTTCTTATGGAAGAAGGGATGATTTTGGACGTCTGATCAGAGAGAAGATTAGCCGGAGAAATTTGTTGTCAGAAAACCGTGGGTCTGTGCTCAGAATTTGGTGGTTTATAATTATATTTCTTGATCTTGCTGATATCAAAGGGGTAGCTGCTGCTTCTACCATCTCTTTCTCTGTCTTTTCTTCCTGCCTTATCTTCTCAAACCAGATAACAAACTGGTGGCACTCGGAAAATAGAATAGATGAATGTATTATAGATTATGGATAATGCCGCTTTTTTTTTTCTTTTTCTTTTTTTTCAAAAAAAGGTTCAATTAAAGGCAGCCCCATAATCATAAAATAAATATCAGGCTTCCTTCGGTCCAACTACATAGTGTCTGAGGTCCTTGATAATTGGGCCTAAAAACACAAAATTCCTTCTATTATTTTTTTTTAACATTTAATACAGGAAAAAAATTAAAAAAAAACAAAGAGTACTTGTTTGGCTTTTATTTTTGAAACAATATTGTGTAAAACATAGTTTTCAAGTTGTATTGGAATATTTATTTGGAGATATGACTTTCATTAAATTGTAAATTTTATCATCCAATTAAGAAAGTCCTGTTTATCATTTGATTTACTTTTTAAGACAATTATTAGGGATATTTAGGTAATTTTCTATTTGAAATATGAATGAGTCTCAATTTAACTAAAATCTGAATACATTTGAATGCATGTGTGTTGGATGACATGTTTGTTTTATTTATTTTTTTATTTTAACATTAACTATAAACATTAAATTGTTTGTTTTTACAAATTTAAAACATCCAAAAATTAACTTTTTGACATGTATATTATTTTAAGTGTTGATATATATATTAACATTTTTATTTTAGAAATTAATGTTAATAAGCATTATTATTAACTAAAAAAATATTTTCTATTAATTAATTTATGCATGTATGTTGGGGGGTGGGGGGTTACCAGAATTAATAATTTCTATTTTATTAACCACCATTTTCCAATCAACATATTCATATTTAAATAATATTATTATTTCAGTCCATTAACATATTTCTGAATAAAGTATGGAATGCATTTCACCATTTTTAATTTTAGATCTTGTTTTTCAATACAAATTTTCATAGGTGTTTTTAGTTTTAGATTATCAACTTAGAAACACAGATTTTATTATCTACCCTAAATGTTAGGGTGTTCATATTAGATGAATTTGATCAAATTCTCATTCCATTTACTATTTAGCGGATTATAATTTTTTCAATTAAATCAAGTTCAATCAATGAAAAAAAACTAGTTCAATCTAATTTAATTTGATTAAATACAAATTAAAATAATATAATCTTAATTTTTTTTTATTTAAATCAACTAATATAATAAAAATACATACAATTTGTCTAAACTTTATTATTTTAAAAATAATAAACTAATATAAAAACAGTAAATTTCTATACAAACATTGTCATCAAATTTCATGAACAAAGACAAGTATAATGAAAATAATTACATACATACATACATACATGTATCTATATATGTATAGGAAAAGATTGAAAAATTTTTAATTTTATATATTTTTTATACTAATTTTTTAATTATTAGATTAATATTTATTTAATAATTAAAATTAAATTTAATAAATATATTAATTATAGTATATTAATTATATATATATATATATACACACTCTCAAGGTTGACTCTGTTTAGGTGATAATTTGAAACTTAAATGGACATGTTAAGTTAAAAATTTAGAAATGAAGAGAATAGGAGACAAGCATACGTAACAGAAAAAGGGGATAAAGGGAAGGGAAGGGCAAGAATTACAGTTAACCAAAAAAAAAAAAAAGGATTGAAGTTTGATTAGATTTTGAGTTTTTATTTTTATTTTTTTAAAGTAGATATTTGAGTTGTGTAAAGTGTGTGAAGAAAATATGTAGTATGTTCTATAAAAGGGATAATGATGGATCCTCCCCCTTTTCTTTACTTTTTTTTTTTTTAAATAACAATTTATTACTTTCTTTATGGTCAATCACACACACACACACACACACACATATTCTCATCTATAATATTTTTGAGTTTTCTAATAATAAATAGTAGATTCAAAAATATCAATAATAATAAAAAAAAGTAAGAATTTTTTTATGTTGTAATAAATATTACATTCAATTCAAAATAAGTAAAAAGTATTTCAACAGGTATATTCATAATAATGATTATCTTTTTACCCCTGTCTATCTAGAAATTATAACAAATATTAGTATATTATTTTGTTAGTAATATCGCTGTGGTCAAGTTTTTTTGTATTTCATGAGCTTCAAATTTTCTTACAACATTGCACTACCCCACTTTGGTAACTAAGTAATTCTTTTTTAATAAATTTTTTGATTGTCATCGATTTTTGTCAAAAACACACCCACTTACTCCCTAACTTTACAAATTTTTGTGGTGTTTCATTCTAAAATCATAGAATTTAATTTTGAAATATACTTTGAACAAAACTTGAAATTTTTGAGTGTATACTTCTGATTAAATTTAAATTCTATGAAAATTCCAACTCATTTTTTTCAATTTATATTTGCATTTCACTCAATTAAACACAAAGTAAGAATTTAGTACATCTAGTTACCATACAAATTTTCAAACCGTTTTATAATAACTTTTAATAGTTAGTTATATTCGAAAAATTTTTAAAAATTAGCACAGAAATTTGGAAAGTATAACCCAAAAACTTAAATGATTGCAACAAAAATGTTTTGAGGTCTGACATGGAGCAGCAGGTCATGCATGGATCATGGTATATGATCCCAAACTGTGAAAACACCGGCCCTGAGTGCATTCATGATGCAGAGAAATGGGGGGAATCATCAGCGCAAAATATGGTGTGCAGAGCGGAGGAAGATCGGGAAATGGTGTTGATCGTTGATGATGAACCTGCACCGCTGCACGCACACATATATATCTATCTCATAGGAAATCAGCAATATATATATATATATATATTATAAAACAAGCCCTTAATTACCTAAGCAGCATCTTTGTTTTTTTAAATGCACTTTGTGTTTTGTTTGTTAGTGGATTCCTTCTCCATCCATAAGGAATCCCAGGCCAGTCCTTCCTTCGTCTTCATTTTCTTTCTTTCAGCGAGGAAGGTGATCGAAGAAGATAGAAATGAATTTAAGGTCATTTGCATGCTTTTCCACGGCTTTCTTGAACTTGGCCCCGCTCTTAATTAATAATTAATTTGTTTGTTCCTTTGAAAATTAGTAATACGAAGTACAAAGCTCAAGAAAGCCGTGGGAAAACATAGAAGGATCTTCTCATCATCATCCACAACAAAGAAGAAAGAAGGTACACTACACTACCACTTCTTCCCATATAATATTCATCACCTCTCTTTAGTTTTCCTAAGAATTTTGTTATAAAATTGAATATATTGTAAGTTGTTATTGAACCTCCAAAGAGTTCATGCCATTAGCTATAGCCGTTCGAAGTAATTATTGATCATGTTTGATTGATAAAGATAATTTTTTTTCCCCACCCACTAGTGAATAGTATAGATGAATAAAATTATATTAATTAATAATTTAAAATATAATAATAATTATAACTTTTTTTAGATTATCATACTTTTTATCTTTATTTAATTATTAATTATATTACGTATTAATATTTATTTAAAACTTACAAAAATTGAAGAAGATTTTAATATAATTTGTTTTATATAAATTTTATCTTCTCGCAAAAGCAATAGTTAATTAGTTGTTTTAGATTTTTTGTTTTGGGTTGAATTAATTATTTTTTTTGATATTGTTATGGATATTGTTTAATTTTTAATATTTTTTTTACAATTTTATAATAATTTAATAGTAAAAAAATTGTACCGTTCTTTTTCAATTATGTTTTTTAAGAAATTAAAACAAAATATAAGTAGTCAAAGTTTAATAAAATAAAGAAAAATGTTATTGTGATTGCCTAATTTTCAAAATTAATATGATTTACTTTGCTAAAGAAATAATTAGCTATAATAAGAATGGGTTAATTGTTCGATAAATTTTATTTTCAAAAACAGATTATGTATATTTGTAAATTTTATTATTAGAATATTGTGATAATGTAAATGATTAAAATGCACACAATTTAAAAAATAGGTCTAATATATTTACATGAGTTTTTGTCTTATATATGTTGAAATATTAATTTTATAATTTCAACTGCTTTTTCAATCTTAAAATAATTTACAGTAAAAAATATAATTTTTTTTTCAGTTTCTTTTGCAAGGAAAAAAAAATATAAGTAGTAGAAATTTAATAAAAAAAATCTTATTTATGTTTCAATGATTTTATTTCCTAATTAGAGTAGAAATTTAATAATTATTTTACAGTTAATCTTAGATTTGTATATTTGGATTTTGCCCCCCTAATTAGGTGTATTTCTTTTTATTGTTTATATCGTATTTCACTTGTCCTACAAAGGTTCATCTTAAAAGAAAAATGGTATACACTTGCCTCTAGACTATATATCCCTCAATTTCCTTTCCTTTGGTCTAATGGAACAAATGAGTTTACTTATATAAGAAAGTATTTATAATTAGAACAGGAGTTTTTGAAGATTGTTGTCAAAGATAAAATGTTAAGTTAAAGTGTTAGGTATGAAAATAAACATTAACAAAGAATGGAAACTAGAGTAAGTGATCACAGAAGTAGAGAAGCAAAAGAGATGAAAGGTAAGATAACTCTCAAAGGACAAGAATGGGAGAAGAAAACTTGGAAGAGCTCAAGAGATCCAAGATGGCTCTCTCAAAAGCCGACTTCAACGGAGATTATACACAACCTATAGACTTGAACTCTGATTAGACTACATTGCCTTGCCTTACTTCATTGTTGATTACCCTTAGTCATCATCTTAGTTGAATAAATTAATATTGTGCTCATCTTTTCTTTAGTCGCCAAGGAAAACTCCTTTCCTGCTATTTTACAACTTTTTTTTTGCCATTATTCATGACTTGCGGGCTGGCTCAAGTGACATGTCATTTATTAATATTAAAATTTATTTTTTTTCGGGTACTTTAAAGGCCATGTGACATCTGTTAAGTAAAACGGAACAAGACATGGCAATTACACAGCATTGGAGATATGACTTTAAGTTCATTCGTTTGATATTTGCTCACAGATGTATAAGATTAAAGAAAATAAAAATAATGAAATGATAAAACTTGCTTGATATTATGAATTAGTCTCATTTGTTCTTCACTTGAAAAATCTCTGTTAATTGATAGAAGTTGCTAATTGGAACATACTTTATTGCAAAAAAGTTCATCAAAAGTGAGTGAAATTATTAACATTATATTACCCCTTTGTTAAATTAAGACATGTATTTTATTGTCCAATTTTTTACTATTCAAGCTAATAAGTAGGGGTGATAATTTTTGATATGATTTGTCTAATCCACATGAACTCAACACGAATTTACTGCAGATTTAGATTAATATAAAATAATACAATTATTAAATAGGTAAACATGAAAGAATATAATTAATGATCGTGTCATATTCGAATTTAGAGTTCTTAACATGTGAATCTATTCATGACATAATTAACTATTTGAGTAATTATAATATATTAATTTATTTATAATTAAATAAATTTTTTTAAATAATTTAATTATATTTATCACATTTTAAAAAATGTTTAGTTATATTTAATATATATATATATATATATATATATATATATATGTATGCTTGTATGTATGCATTCTTAATTTTGTTTGTAATTATTTAGTTGAAAAAGAGATTGATGTTTTTTTCTCTCTTTTTTTTTTTTTTGCAACAAAATAAGTTTCAAATTTGTTAATAAATTGAAATTTTTACATAGTGTGTTTTTGTATAATAATTTGTCATTTAAATATTTTATGGAAAAAATTGTTTAATGTAAATAGAGGTATAAATTGAAGTTTTAATAGGTATATATATTTTTAATTAAGATAAAAAAAGAAATTTTTATTAAATATTTTGTGGGAGATGGTTTGATATGTACTTATATGCATGTGCGTGTATATTGAAGTTTGATGAAAAATATAAGTGTTTTAGTGTTAACTTGTTAAATTGTAAATCATTATTATGTTAAATATTAGGTGGGAACTTATTTGATAAATTAAGTGTATAAATATAAAAATTTGTAATTATTTGGTATGAGTTATTTTATAAATTTAAAAATTTTCAAAATAATTCTATTTGAAATCCTCTTTATATTTATTATCAACCTTAAAATATTTTTATGAAACTAATTATTTTGGATAATTTTACCTTCATAATCACTTTTACACTTAAATAAAATATTAAATAATAGATAAATATTAATAAATATTGATTTAAATGTTAAAGATTGTAGTAGTTCAATGACGAATACATTGTTAAGTCAAATTTTTTAAACTAAAGTATTTGAATCAATGTACTTTGTCCATTATTTAATATTTTATTTAAAAATAGTTATTAGGATAAAATTATTTAAAATGATTAGTTTTACAAAAAAATTTAGTGTTGGTCATAAATATAAAGAGAGTTGAAAATAAGATTATTTTAAAAAAAATTTCAATCAAAAATAGTTTTAGGTCTTACTAGTATTATCCATCTATGAATAAAATATATTTTTTAAATTTTATATTACAGTTATTATTATTTTATAATAATATTATTAAATATAAAGTCATATATATTGATTAGTATTTTTATGAATTTATTTTAATATCTTTAGGATTATACCTAATTTTTTAATTATAGGTAGTAAAATTGTTATAAGCGGAGGATTAAATTGCTATTATTTGAGTTAGTAAATATTATTCTTAATTTTATTTAGAAGGTAATCATAAGAAAGGAAATAAATTAGTAAAAGTGTAAAAGCAGCTAGTTTTCAAATTTGTAAGGCAAGTGGTTATATGTAATTGGAATGATATTGGTTTTAAAAACTAAAAAATAAGGCTTTTATTTTATTTAAAATTCAAGCATATGCATATGGATTTTTAATAGATACACATGCGCCAATTAATTACAAAATTAAAATAAAATATTTTACGCAAGAATTTTATTTGCATGAATTTAACAAGTTAAATTTAAATTTCATGTATTATATTAAGTTGAATACATTTAAAGATACTATTAAAGAAGACTAAAATTAATTTTTTATAATTTTATTAGATACATTAAATGTTATTATTTTTATTAAATTGAGTTATATGATAAATGTGGAATTATTATAGCTGTGATTGGTAAAGTTCTAATGATTTTGGACATTATTTTTATCCCGCAGTGAAAATTCATAAAGAAGAAATCAAATGGGATGACGATCTTTGTGAATAATGCCTCAAAAGCATGCATAATTGCTTTGGGTTGAAGGCCCTTGAAAATAATTCTTCAAAAGTTTGCACAAATTTTATAAAGTAAATTTTGTTTATAATAAAATGATATTTATTTTTTTTAGTAGTTAATTTTGAAATTTCTCATGTATCATTTATAGAGATGTTATTGAAAATTAAAAATTAATCATATTTTATTCATTTTAAAAACGTTCATTGCATATGAATACCTATTAGATATTTGATCACCTCCTTTTTTTTATATTATAGTAAGGCTAGAGACGAGTAATTGAAGGAAACTAGAGGTTTTTCAACTCAAGGATTTTTTGTTGTATTTTGTATTGCAAATACGAAAATATAACTTCCATAGCTTTAAATTAGTATTAAAATATTTCAGTGATAAACATCAGTTCCTTTTAATATTGAGGGAAGTTGATAAAATTGAATACCTTTAAAAGTATTTAAATTTTAATTGTAGGTTGTGATTATTGGAAAATATCCATTATATACAAAGAACTTCTATTAAAATTTTTAATATATTAAAGGCATTTCATTATTTGTTTAATTCCTTGAGTCCCTTTTCACTCGTGTTCTAGCCCAATATGCTGAGTCTAGGTTTCTCATTATTTTCAATAACTGTGTTTACAAAAGCTGACAAACTTTTAAAAATGTACAACCTATTTACTTTTCTCCCTTTCATGAGAACCATATCACCTCTAGACACCTTTAGGATTCTTTTTATATTCTTAAGGAGATAAACTAATTTGTCAAGAATCCTATAGAAAATTAAGGTCCTTTTGAGGTTAGGAACAAATCTCACATGTTGAAGTTCCCTCTTAACACCATTAAACATTCTTGTTTTTATATTGCCAACACCATCTACTTTAATATCGTAGTATTCCCTATTCAAACTTTTCTACCATCAAAATAAGTTAAAAATATAAAAAAGGACTTATATTTAAACTCATATGGAAAGAGCATCTAGAATCAAGAACCCATTCACTTTTATTTTTGATACCTAAGGCAATAAAGAGATTAAGGACTTAGATATCCATCCTCTAAACATTTAGTTGTAACTTTTGAATTATCTTGAATATCTGATGTTGATGAAGCATCCTTGAATAAATGTTCAATTTCAACAATTATGGCATCCTTATTCTGAATTTGCTTCTCCTTTTTCTTGTTCTTTTCTGGGCAATTTTTCATAAAATGCCTTTTTTTGCAACAAAAAAAAGGTACTTGCTTCTTGTAATCTTTGACTTTGATATACTTTGGTTTCTTGGCTTTGCATTTTTTTTCTTAAATTTTCCTTTTACATTCACTCATTCTTTTTCACTTATTTCTTTTTCGTATTTTTTATTATGCTCTTTGGATTTCTAGGTTATTTTTACCTTTTTCATTGACAAGCTTATCTTACCATACAATAGCTTTAACAAAATGCTAATAGGATATTAGTAAAGAACACACTAACATAAAAGCTTGCTCTTCATCTTTTAACTTTATATTCAAGTTTTCAATAATGATCTTTTGGCATCAATGATGATCTTGTTAAAGAGGTTAAGATGATCTTCAGTTTTTGTTCCTTCATCCATCTTGAGTGTATATAGCCTTTTTTTTTTTTTTTTCATGTACAGCTTGTTAACAAGAGACTTTTGCATGTACAACCCTTTAAGCTTTGACCACAAAGTAATTATTGTTTTCTCTTATGATACCTCATAAAGTACCCTTTTTTTCCAAGACTTCAGACAATGGATCTACATGACTTTAACAAGAATTTTTAGTCAAAATTAGACCTAGAAACAATAAAGATATTTTTTTAAAACTTTCTTTATTTCCTAAAATTAAAATAATTTGACCTTATGTGATTTACTTTACCATATTCATGATAGGTAAGCACAAATCTAGACAAAAAATTAACCTTACAAGATTAACATATTTTCTATCCACTAAGGGATGATTCACAAAATAAGAAACACTTATATCTTTAAACTCTACAATAGCTTCACCTACAAGATTAACAAACATGATTATAGAGATGGAAGCACCGTTAAGATTAGCCATGTAGTATCTTAACCCTCTCTTGCAACTTTTATTCTATCCTATGTTAAGAAAATTATTTAGCTACTTAGTACCATTAGAGAATTTATTAAGTTGTGATCTAACATCGTTTAATTCATAAACTAAGGCCTTAGTTTCACTTTTTAAGACTCTATTTTATTTTTTCAAATTAGAAATGAACTTAAATTATTCTCCTAGTTTGATTATAAGATCCTACTTCTTAAGTTCAATAAATTTGGGTTTTTTCAAAACAACTTTATCTTTTTCAGCATTAAACTCTCTTTATAAAATGTCTCAAAGGCATAATGAATACCTTTCTTATCATTCGAACTATTTTCATGTGGGCAAATAGACTTAAATTTCACAGAAAGAATAAAAGTCATGAAATTATTAGTTTTATTAATGTAAGACTTGTTACTTTCATCTTTACTATACTCATCATTACTCAAAAAGATATTCATAGACCTTTTGTATTTCAAAAAATTACAACACACAGATTTAATATGTTCAAATCTTTTACACTCTTGGCATTGAACTTCTTCAAATGATTTCTTATCATTCCTAATTCTTTAAGTAAAGCTCTTACTTTCCTAAAAGAATTTTGACTATTGCAAGCAAATTCTTTTTGAAATCCAAAAAAATTTTTAAACTTTTTTAAAAATAACTCTATCTCTTTATATTCAGATGATTCATCATCAAGCTCTCTCTCAACTTTACTTAACATACTTTAATGTCATGGATTTAGATTTCTTTGGTTGTGAAAAATTTAATTCGTAAGTTTAGAGTTAACCAACCAATGCATCTACTTTCATTGAATTGGAATCATGAAAGAAACAAATTTTACCCTCTAGTCATAATTACACCTATTAGCTCGAAGCATATTTTTTATTTACTTTAGCCATGCCTCGACAATCATAAGGTTTGTAGTTCTTGAATCGCTTTAATTTTATTGCCACTCTACTATTTGGGCCAACATTCTAACCTTTAGCATTCTCATTTTAAAAGGTGTTTTAATAAGGATTAACTACCTATCGTCCTATATTGTTGCTCTACTATCACACCCGTAACTGTCATTTACAGTAACATGTTGACTTCCTGAGCAAGTTAGAAAAGAGCGGGTTAGCCTCATTAGTTGTGTTTTAAGCATTATTATTTTAAAGTTTTTTTTTTCGGTTAAGTTTTCTAGCATTAGCTTTAGTAATCTATGGCATTGTGTCTATTCATAGTGAGTCACAAATTTTAGAGGGAAAAAAACATTAATCTTGATATAAGATAATAAAAACATATATATAAATAAAAGTAAACTTGTAACCCTTAATATATAAATTAACACAAATTTATTGCTCTCTATCTTGAGGCCTTAACAACTACACCACTAACATTTTTTTCCTTCACATTTGATCGTGAACATGCTCTCAAAAATATCTATCCAAGAAAACCTTGAAAAAACGTTAATCAAGTAATCACATCCTAGTGGAATTTTAGCAAACAAGCTTATTCTCTAATTAATGATATGCTTTACTGTGAATCATGAAAGAAACAAATTATCACCCTTTAGTCATCATTATACCTATAGTCCGAAGCATATTTTCTATTTACTTTGACCATGCCTCAGCAATCATGAGGCTGGTAGTTCTATAAAAATTAGGTAGTGCTAGATTATTAAATCGCTTTAATTTTATTGGCGCTCTACTACTTGGGTCACTATTCTAACCCTTTTCATTCCTATCTCAGAAGCTATTTTAACCATGAATTAATTGCTCTACCATCCTACATTATTGCTCTACTATCATAACCATCATTTGCATTAAGGGTTGGCTTTTTAAGCAAGTTAGGGGAGATTGGATTAGCTTCATTTCTTGTGTTTTAAGCATTATTATCTTAAGTATTTTTATTTTTTAACTCCTCTAGCATTAGTTATAGCAATAGGTGGCATTATGTCTAATGAGTCACAAATTTAGACAAAAAAAAAACATTAATCTTAACAGAACATTATAAAAACATATATGCATGAAAAAATAAAAAGTAAATTGGGTATATAAATTAACACAAGTTCATTGCTCTCTATCTTGAGGCCTTAACCAGTGAACTGCTAACATTTTTTTTGCTTCACGATTATTTCTCCAAAATTTAAATTATTATCACATGTATACATATTCAACAATAAATGGATCATAATATAACAAATACAATTGTTAGAATTAGTAAACCCTCAATTTATCATTAATATTGTTACTACTCATCAACCATTAAATCCTATCGAATCATAACCTAAGCTTCAATATAAAAATTGTAATATCTCAAATTTGCCATATGCAAACACATGATAAAATATATAAAAATTGCACCATTACATTTATTAAGTTTGTAAATTTGTTAAATGTTAAAAACTCTGGCCATAATTTGTAAAATATATGACAAACTATGTGATAAATTTGCAAACTTAAATTATACACTTGTAATAAAAATGTTAAAACTCATGTCATAAATTTGTTTTACATGTATTCAATGGTTAAAAATGTAATTAATTCATAATTATACGAATGCATAAGATCAGCATGAGTATAATACATTAAGTTGGGTATTGATGTGTATTTTTAATGTATTCAATATGCATAGGATCAAATTTCACCAATGTCAATATAATACATTAAGTTGAGTTGTCTTCAGCATTTGGACCGCAACTTGTGTTCTTAATGTTGGAATGAAGCGACTTTTAAACCATGGGAAGGCTTACAAAAAGATCTAAAACTTTGTTGCCATAATGTTCCAAAATTCATAGTCTGTATTTTTTGAAAATGGCTAACATTAAGGAAGGGCAATAAAGAAATGCAACTTGAGCACCTTTACTAATTCTAATAATAACTCAAGTTATGCATTTAATGAAGCTACAATATTGCTTGTTAGAAAGCTTATTCATAACACCACAACTTTGAAGAAAAGTGTTTGCACATGATAAATTGAAAATTTGCAAGTTGTGTTCACACAATGAAGTTTAAGTTTCTTTGCCCATATAAAGGAAGGTGCAGGAGTTTCAAGCATGTCTCTTCTTTCTCTTTTTTTGTGTAGCTTTAGGTGTTAATTACATGATGTTTTGTTAGATTTTTAGTTTGGGCTAAGGGCAAAATTTAGCAGAGTTTGTTGATATTTTTATTTTGATCTTGGATGTAAAATCTTGTAATTGGCTAAGTTTGATATTTTTGAAGTACTTTGATTTATTAGAAAGCTTAATTTATTAATAACAATTAACATGTTGAATGCTTGTGTTTTTTTTATTTGTATCAAAAGTTAGGTAAGATATGAATTTCATAAATAAATTTAAAGGTTAATTTTTTGTCTACTTATTACCTTTATTTAAAAAAAATATATTTTTATGTGTTTAAATATTTTTATCTTTTGATTAAGATTACTCCTTAATTGATTCTTAATTAGTTTATCAAAAGAATTAAGAATGATACTGTATTTCAAAAAAAGGTTCAAAGTGGATTCCTAATACACTTACATTTACTATAATTGAAATTTTTTATTCATAATCAATTAAGCACTTCATCTTAAATTATATATTAAGACTACTTGCTCACAAAATTTAAGTTGTAGCAATATATAATAATGAAACCAAAACCTCAATTACTTTATTTAAATCTTACATATCAAAATCCTTTAGATATCAAATAAGTCAAAAATAAGAAATAAAACACATACACACTATTTTAAATTTAACTTAAACCCAAAATTGTAAATACATAATGTTCCTTACCAAAATAATACTATAACATATCTAATGGCTTAGATCAAAGTTTTTATCAGTTTATTCCATCTATAAGAAAACTTTAATCTTCAAAATATCCACTACCACTATTGCATATTTTACTTATCCTTAGCTTAATGGCATTGATCGAATTAAATATAGCTTTCATTGTGCCAAAAAGTCGTGAGTCTTGATGAAGCTAATGAGCAATTTAGGATATTATTTTGAAATTTTTGAATTGAATTAATAACCGTTACATGTCTTCACGAGATTCAGGGCATTTTTTGTAAATTGTTGGCTAATAATATCCTTGCTTAAAGTCATTAAATGTCAATGCTTTAATAAACAAATGTTATACACACACACACACACACACACACACACACACACACACACACACACACACACACATTTCTTTGAGGACATAATTGGTTTTATTAGGATTTGAATACTTAATGTATCGGAGAGTGAATATTTTTTTGTGTAAAGTTTAATCATGACATAGTATTACGAGGCTGATACTTGAGTCACATGTTTTCTAATTTGTCATTAAAAAGTTCTTGTTTTTTTTTATGTACAATTAAATTTTATCTATCTATATTTTATCTATGTGCAAATTGTTTACCTTTTCTATTGCCTTGTTTCCATTTTCACTACTAATTATATAGATGTGCTTAACAAGTATTGTTCTTAAGACTCTTCTTGTATTTATTAGAGTTATCTTTGTTAATGAATCTATATTAATATTTTTTGCCTTTAGGATTTGCTTTATTCTTGCCTTGGTGAATTTAGCTATAAGCTCTTTCACTGTATCAAGACAATACTTTATTTTCCCTTCTTGTAATTGAAATTATTCGTAGATGTGATTCGTTACTAGTTGAGAATAATTCATTAGATGTAACCATTTCACTTTGAGTTTAAAGTTAGCTTTAATGTTGCTAAAAAAGACTCATATTCTACCTCATTACTGTTAACTTTATTGAACTTCATTTCATTTTAGTGAGACGATGGCAACTCTTGCTCTTCTCTCTTTGATGTTAGATGCTCCATCAACATAAAGGCATTATACGAGGCTTCTATTTTCTTTTGCACTTTCAACAATTACATCCTAAACTTTTGGGATTGAGTTGTCATTCACTAATCTCCTTACAATAAAATTTACAAAAACTTGTGCCTTTATAGTTGTCCTTAGTTGGTAATAAAAGTTGAATTTATTGAGCTATATTGACTACTATATTAGAATGGCTGGTTGATGTAATATATGCTTAGGGGTTAATTAATCATGACAATGAGACGGTGGGCTTGAAATAATGATTCAATTTTCTTACTATCATTACTAGAATTGTTCTACAAATGTATATCTAGTTTCAAAAGATGCTAATGCTTTGCTTGCATAATATATTGGTATATGGCCTTTTCTTCCTTTCTTAACAATACCGAGCTCATTGAATTTTAAGCACAATTAAATACTATTATAACTCATTTATTGCCTCAAGTTGAACCATCAAGGAAATGCTTGTTAACTAGTTCTATAATTTCTTTATAGCTTTAGAAAACTTGAAGCAATAATCGATAGATTTTGATATAAATCAATTAAATGCTGCAAGTTTCCTAACAAATCTATGCATATCACTGATAGACCTTAAGGATTTTATATTTATGATTGCCCTAAACTTTTGTTAATTTTCTTCTATTCCCCTATTGCGTTTAAGGTTCAACTTCATCTTGTATTTCTTGAATAGGTCAAAAGTTTCTTTCAAATTTTTCACATGGTATTTCCCTTTGACTAACTTGGATATCATATTGTCCACATAAACATTCATAGTTTTCTTAATAAAGGGCTTGAACATCTTGTTCACTAGCCTTAGTATATATATGGTTTCAATATTTTTTAGTTTGAAAAGCATTACTTTGTCACATTATAATCCCTGATTGGTAATGAAAGTGGTTTTCTTTTGATTATGTTCAAACATTTTAATTAGGTTATAATCTAAGAAAGTATCCATGAAGTTGAAGAGACTATGACATGTGATAAAATCAATTTGTTGTTCAATATGTAGTAAAAGAAAGTTGTCGTTTGGGCAAGCTTTATTTAGGTCAATGAAATTGACACACATTCTCCATTTTTTATTAGTTTTGTTTTCCAAGATTATATTTGCAATTCTTTTTAAGTAGTAGAGTTCTCAAATAAACCCTACCTTTAAGAGTTTGTTACATTAGTATAAATTATACTTTACTTCATTTAGCTAAATGATTTCTTCTTTTGTTTTACTAGTTTTATGCTTAAGTTGAATGTTAAAAGGTGTAAGATGATCTTTGACGTTATTCTTGGTTTATATGTCCAAATACTCCCTTTAGACCTTACTTAAACCTTCATTTTCCCTTTTTTTTCATGTTTGTTTTGATTTCCACTACTTTAATAAGCTCTTTTATGCTTAATTAAAATTTTTCTAGTTCTTCCATTGATTTTTATACCTTGGATTCTCTCTTTATCTTCTAGTTTTCTAAGAGGGTAAGAATAATCATGGTCATGCAAAAATTTTTTTTTCATATAGTGGCATAATAATTTATTGTTTCTTCCAAATCTCCCTTAATTACTTTGATCCTATCTTCTATTAGAAATTTTAATTTTAGATAATGGATAGACATGACTACTTTTATATTTCTCATGAAACATTTTCTAATCGATATCTCATAGGGTATCAATTGATCTACTGCCATAAAGTTAACCATCATCATCTTTACACATAATTTTTATCCCATGACAATAAGGAGTTGGATTTAGCTAATGGCCAATATACATCCATCTTCAAATATGTAAAAAAAGGCTTATACCTTTTCTAACTTCATATCTTTGATTTTTAGCTTATCTAGATTTCTTTTGAACAAAATATCAACCAAGTATCAATTGAGCTCCCAAGTTCGATAAAGATCTAGTTCAATTTTATTTCTGCCGCATTCATTGCTACTGCTAGAGCACTATCATCTAAGTAATTCACTCTAAAGGTGTTTTTTTATGAATATGATCAGTATTGAGTATAATTATGGATTTTTTGCTTGCGTGTAAACTAAGTTTAAGAACATTTTTTTTGAGTTAAGAACCCAAAGAATATCTAAAGTAATTCTTGAAACATGATTTAAACCTTTTTTCTATATCAGCCTTCTAATTACAATCTTTCATAAACAATATTAATGTTCAGAACATACACACGCAGTAACTTAATTAAATGATCTGTTAAAGAGCAAAAACATACATCAAAGCAATCATATTCCAACTTACAACTTAACCATAGCAAGGATATTTATATTATCATATAATAATCATCTAAACATTTTAGAATGACATTAAAATTTCTTACCTTGTATTAGCCAAGACATGCAAAAATGTATTTGAGATGAAAATCTCATTTTTAAACTAA
This sequence comes from Swietenia macrophylla, assembly GCA_032401905.1. Classification (NCBI taxonomy): domain Eukaryota; kingdom Viridiplantae; phylum Streptophyta; class Magnoliopsida; order Sapindales; family Meliaceae; genus Swietenia; species Swietenia macrophylla. Next base: position 5,430,365 of record CP135584.1, on the reverse strand, counting down.
ACTAATACCATTGTTAGATTTGATGAAATACAAATGAAAATATGGTTAAATATGTATCACACACATACAAGCATAGTTATAAAAGAAAGGATAATCAATCATAATTCTTAACCTTAAAATTTGGGAATTTACAATTTACATGAAATGACCATTTTAGAAAATGTTAGTCCTTCATAGATAATACTTTCTTTTTCCTCTATCTTACTTAATTATATAAGGTTATTGATGTAACTATGTAGGTTTATAGTGGATTAGCCATTAGCCAATTTTCAACTCTTCCAAAATCTTACTTTTATCTTTAACGACTATAGTAAACGTTTAGTAATATATCATAATTCTTAAACCACGATGAAAAAATGTTTTATCAAACTTTTTTTGAATTGTATGTATCATGTAAGTAAAGTTCTTTTGTTTTGTAATTTTAATCAAGTGTTGATTCACGAAATGTCAAAAATGTAAACTCGATATATTTTTGAATTATTGATTAATATATTTTGAACCGTCATTGCGAACTTTCTTTCATGTGACATAAAATATACTCTAACTAGAGATTTTTGTTCTAGATAAGGGTGGGCACATCCAAATCAAACTCATCCAAATCAACAATTTGGAACAGCTTAAAAATTCGTTGGATCAATTTTCAGTTTGGTAAAAATAAACCAAAGTTATTGAATCAATTTTTAGATCAGGCTTAATCCAAGCCAACCAAACTAATATATATATATATATGTAAATTTTAAATTTTACACCAAACAATTTTTTATTGGCTATTGCATGAATGTTTTGGAGATTTTTCTTATAGAAGTTGCTGAGGTTATCATTTGCTTGTGATTTTATTACCTTTAAACTTTTTAATATTTATTTAGAATCATTTAGAAAATTGTTGTTTGGTTATCATTTTGCTATGTTATTTAAAATGTAGATTCTAGTGCATTGTTAAGAAATAGGTATCGATTAATGACAACGTGAGAGAAAAAAAAACCAAGTATATGGATTAAGTAAGAATTCTTTAAATTAAGTATGGAAATGTAAAAGCTGAAAACAATTTTGAGTAGCCATAAGCTTAAGCATTTGTAGCTTGTTTGTATGACATTTCACTTTTGATATGAATTTATGATCAACCAATATTACATGGCACTTTATTTATTAGTAAATTATGTAGAGATATTAGCATTATTAGGCAATTAGCTTTTGTTTTTATTATGTTATTTTAGAATAACTTATTGTAAAAATTGCATTTTGTTATGGATGACACTTAAACTCAAACCAACAATTTAAACTAATCCAAACTAATAATTATTAATTTAAATCAAATCAGTTCAGGCCTTATTATTAGATTGGATTAGATTGATTAAAATTTAAACTGACGATTTTGGATTGGTTTGTATTTTAGATCCAAATTGAATTTGCCCTCCCTTAATCTCAAACATTTATCAACATTCATCCAAAAACTAAATTCAAATAGAGTTAGTTAGTAATCTTAGTTCAATATTTTTAAGTCAATGGATCCTTTCTCGACTATCATTTATCTCAACGTATGAATAACATATAACCAAATTAATTTTATCATACAAGACATAATTAGATTTGTATTTATACACTATATGAACCATACGTATCTGTGTAAAATCTAACCATGATATGTCAAGACAAAGAACTATATCATATAATAGTAAAACTAAATACCAAGTCAATTATTATATACAATAATACTAAATAATTTATCATTTTTTGGTTATATTTGAAAAATAGTTTACTAATCATTAATCTATATTAATGTCCCAATGACATGACTATTGTTATCATTCATATTCATATCAACTCTTGATATCCCATTTGGAAGTATTCAATATGTCTATTTTATGATATGGTTGCTCACTTAATACGACTTCTATAAGGAATTATTTGATAAGTTCATTTATTTATTAAATGACTCTTATGGAAAATTCATATGCATATTTTATTTAAATACATGACAAAATAAAAAAGTAATTTATGCATAAAAATTAAATGTCTCTTTCTTTTATTGTTTATAAAATATTAATATAAGACAAACATTCTTGAAACCGACAATACAAAATGGTTTTAGTGCATACACTAATAAATACGAGTTACTATGAATTCATTGTTATCTCTAGTGACGTTTTGGCTAAACAAAGTTGTGTTCCCTTTTACACAAGAATATGCTTGAGGAATTTGACTATCATTTGATCCATATACATTCATATACACAAAAATATCTTTTTTTCGATCATTTTCTTCTTTTTTTTCTAAAGTTCTTTAACTCAAATTATTCACCTTTTATCATTTTTTTTATGGCTTCGTCCTCTACGTTAATGAATATTTAAGCCCTCATGTATGTTTCCTTATAACAAAGGATGTCTTTTTTCTTGAAAGTCCACCAAAATGTCTCAATCTTGAGTCATTTTCTCAATAATTTGAGTGTAACCTAGTGTTTAAATGCTCTTGTTTTTATCACATTTGTACATTTTTATAACAAATTTTTTTATGACTACAAACACTTTTGAACTACTAAACAAAATCTCTACATAATTGTAAAAATATTTTGATGGATTTTAGACTGAACTCTTTATACCATGCTCAAACTTTTCCTTCCAAAGTTAAAGAGAAAGGTCTACGCATTTTGTCCTTTGTAAGTCCTTACATTAATAATATCTTTTGATAATGCTCAAGATGTATAGTTGGATTGGTTTTATCGAGATATTGAGTTATGTAAAGGAGTTTAAATTTCCTTAAAAATCTCAAATCAAAAAAATTTTGTATAATAGAGTTTTGATTTCATAGTTGACTTTGTCTTTACGACTATTTTATTATCGCCTTACCTTCATTCCAAGGTTAATTCTTTATATTTATTTTATCGAATTAGCCAATATATTCAATCTAAAAGAATTCTTCAACTTCTTACTCTTATTTTTGTCTTTGTTTGTCATTAACTTGCCTTTATTTTACTAGCAATACGTGTCTTGTTCCATTTAGGGATAAATCATTGCTGATTGGTTCTCTTCACACTTATTTTATACTCTCGTCAGAATTATTTTATGGCCTTTGATCTACCCATTAAAACTATTGCTTTGGCTCACTTTACCTATCTATCCACTATTAATCTCCAAAGTCATCATATTATTATAATTATAGCTTTTTATTAACATTTTTCATAAATAGTACAATTATTGATACTCATTTTTGTTCGCTAAGTGTGAATCACTGATTTATTTTTTTAAGAAAACAAATCAATTGGATCATTCTCCAATGACTTTAAAGTAAGAACAAGTATAACCTCTTCGTAATGAACTTTTTGATAGCCAAATTGTTCTTAAAAATTTTAAATTGGATTAAAGGTGTTAGTGTTCTAATGAAAACCCTTCAATGCCTAAATCAATAAAATGTATTCTTTTTAGTGTTTATTTTGAAAAAGTACATAAAATTTTTCATATATTTTCTCTTGGATTACCTTTCTTTTTCTAATAAATTGACGACTTGTTGGTGTTGTGATAAGCTTCTTCATTTATATCATAGTAAGACTTTTTTGCTTTTTTACTTTATCTAGATTTCTCTTAATACCATATTCTTTATTTTTTTTTGGTTTAAGTAATGTCAGGAATTTAAGAGTCAGAGTCATATTAGAAAACTTGCACTAAAGAGTCCTTGGAGCATGGCATTCTTCTTATTTTATTTAAAATAAAGAGAATTATCCTACCTTTGGCTTATAATCTCCTGACCTTAAAATTTTTGAGGAGAACTCTTACTTCCGTAGATAACCCAAGGTCATACACATGAGGATGTTGATGACTTAGTCAACGGACCATTTCAATGATCTAATTAGTTAAAATATTATGTGTCAACAACATATACAAAACATTTATGGGAATGGCTATAATACATGCATGTATCCTTACACTCAAAATCTTTTTTCACTTTTACAATTTGCAATAGTCTTTGTAAAACTTGCAATAAAAAAAAATTAAAACATTTAAAACAAATGACAAATAGTATTTAAAATATGAATGAAAAACTCAAAACATATAATGTAAAATTTGAAACATGTTGTGTACAATACTTAAAACATAAACAAAAAAACTTGAAATTAACACAAAAGTTGAAACAAATAGATGCAATAACACACACACACGTTATAGATGATCTAAATATTTATATATATTGAAATAAATTGGACCTAACCAACCAAAACTGAAAAACTAGCAAAACTAGAATCAAGCTTTAAACAACATATTCTCAAAAGTTAAACAAGCTGCAAAATTCAAGTATAACACAATTAAACAACAACACATTAGAAACAAAATTATTACACATTATAATAGACTAATAACGAAGTTAGTACTAACCAAAAGCTCATAGCAATGACAAAAACCTATAACAAAGTAACAAGCAAAGACTATCGTAACAAAAAGCAAACAATTTAAAACTATCAACCAACAAACTGTAAATTAGTAACACCTCGTATCAAAGTTAGTAGTAGTTACAGCTTTACAAAAAAGTTGATGGCTAAAAGATATAAGAGGCAAGAATCACCCCTAAACAAAGTTAAAACTATAACATCACTAAAACCCATCTATTATAGCAAAAAGTAAGAGTTGTAGTAAAACATAACACCATTATGGCAATAGCTAAATACCATTAAATCAGTGACGAACAACTTACACCAATAGTAGTTCAATGACAACATTAGGCGTAGCTCTAATTAAAAAAAAAATCCCTCAAGACTCCTACCATTCCATCTTAATTTGTTAACACCCAAATTGTATTAGAAAAAATTTTTAAAATGACTTTATTTTGGAAGTCGTTTATGTAAATAATAAACTTTAATTCAATCCTATCAAGTTAATTAGTTGCATTATTTTTAGATCATTTTACACTATATTACCACTTATAGCTAAAACACAACAATACAAATTATAAACAAACAAGAACATACATATGTACATGTACATGTACACACACATACACACATGACGCAACAGATTTAGTCATACATTTATATCAGATGACTTTTTAAGCTATAAACATAGATTGAATACTTCTGTGTCTCTACAATAGTCACACGACTAAAAATCAACTTAAAATGTTAACTCTTATACTTAGAGTGTCAATTATTTTCTGTATTTTTCTTTTCTCAAAATTTATCTTTCTAAATTAGTGTTACTTTTTTTCTATATTAATATATGACCTAATAGGTTCTCATAACATTGATGATAATACTAAAATCTAATTTTGATATCTTAAGTAGTGAGTGATATCTAATAATATATATCATAACTACTTAAACAACGAAAATATCAGTGATTCGATATGATCTTATTTATAATCAATGTTATTATATAATTTAATCTTTTTTTCTTATATATCTAAATTGAAAATGAAGTATAAAACGTGTCACTTTCGTATAGTTTAATTTTATATTTATTTGATATTTTTAGTAAATTTATTCAAACAAATGAAACTAATATCACATATTGACTCATTTGAATATAACCATATATTTTCATAATTTCGCTCAAAAGTTTCAAAAATATTACTCTTATTATATAGGAAAAATAAATTTTATTTTAATCACACACATTTCTCTATATGAATTATAGCATACTTAACTATTTTTTTATTTTGTTATAAACAACATTTGAAAATGTCAAGATATATTATTCTCAATATTGGAATTATAGTGATATCAACTCTAAAGATCGCATACAACATTATTATGATAAGAATAAGTTATGATACTCATATAACGATCCATCTAACACTCAATAAATTGAATATACTATTTTAAAGGTATTATAATATGTATTAAATACACAGATATGTAATAATAAAATAACAAAAAATATATAAATTGACAATGTCATGATATATAACAAATAAATATACTAAATATCTAAATAATACTATTAAACTTACAGCATATATCAACAATAAGCATAAAGTATCACACTATGAATAGTGTATTATTTAAATATTTTTATTTTTAATTTTTAAATTTTAAATTAAAATTCTAATTTAATCTTTAACTAGTTTTAAATAAAATCGTTCTAATTTTTTTAATAAAATCACTCATACTTAACTAAAAAAATTAAAATTTGAAATTGATTTTTGTAGTTCATAAATTTTAAAATTTATTATTTTAGATATTATTTTTAATATTTATATTTATATTTTTTTAAAAAAAAATACAATTTGTGCTAGTGTTGATGCAAATAAACCAATATTTTTTTATTATTTTTAACGTAAAAATTAATTAAAATTTTTTAAATAAAAATAATCATTTTTATAAAACAAAATCTACTTTTTGTTAATTAAAAAAAAAATTCAAATCTAAAAAAGCAAAAAAAATTATTAAAATTAATTTTAAAAAAATACTACCATACTATAGCGCGTTAGTTGCAACATTCACTAAAATGTTATAGTGTTTCTTTTAATAAAATTAAAAAATAAAAATATTGAAAATTTGTGTCCAAAATAACAAATTTTAAAATTTATAAATTTAAAAAAATTGATTTTTAATTTCTTAGTTAAGTATGATTAGTTGTATTAGAAAATAAAATTTTCATAATAATTTTGTTTAAAACTCATTGGAAGTTAAACTAAAATTTTTAATTTAATTTTAAATTAAATAAACTAACATTTTTAAATTTTTTAACATAAATAAAAATAATTTTTAAGTATAAAAATTATTTGAAAATTAATTTTTTAAAAAGTCACAAATGCACTATAGCATGCTAGTGTGTTGTTTTATGAAAAAAAATTGGCCATTAAAAGTAAAATTATCCAAAAAAGTGAAATTGATTATGTTGATAAGAATCTTTTGAGATTGGTTGTTTATTTCAAAAATAATATTATTTAAAAATTTTTTTCTTTATGTTAAATGTGAGCCTTAATGTAGACCTAGGTTAAAGCACTCAATGAATGTTAAAAATGCCTTTTTTTTTTTAAATAAATAGTTATATATATTTTTAGGTATTTTCAAAACTACTATGACTTACCTATTTATTAAACCAAACTTTAAGTTCCATATGTTATTTACCCAAATTTTTTTTAAGTAAACTAAAAATGTTAAAAAATTAAATAGACTTAATATAGTTAAGTTTTCAATAGAACAAAATCATTAAAATTTCTACTAAATTACAAAAAAAAAAGTATATTTTATTATTTAAATAAAATATAAATTCATAAAAAAAGCCCTAATTTATTAAGAACTTTCACACACATTTAGTTAAATATAAAGAGTCAATGTTTTAACTTCTTTTCCAAAAATGGTTTTATTAAATTCTTTTCTAAAAAAACCCCTTACTTAATAAATTTGTCATCCATACTTCTACAAAATTTATCCTTTTTTTCTTGTTTAGAAAGGTATAAAATTTTTTTGGTGGTCACTTTCTCAACTTCACTAATAAAATTTTTTAAATACTAATATTAATAATCAATCTACATTTCTTGTGTATTTTTTTATATCTTATTTCATTATACTTTTAAATTATTTATACATTTGAAATATCAACATATTTTGAATATATTTTAGTTTAGATAGAAAGATAATTAGAAAGTATTTCATATTTGACCAGAAAAACAATTACAAAAGATTAATTTTAGGATTTGTTAAATCTTTACGAAAATTATAGTCAAATACATATTATATCATACTTAATGATTAATCATTATAATAATGATTAATCATTATAACTCATCATATTGCACAACTCATTATTATACATAATTTTATATCATATCATACTATACAACTCATTATACTATTATACATAATTTTATGTCACATCATTCATTAAAATTTTCTTTGGAATCCATTATAGCTTTCCTTTCTGTCTATATCATTGTTATCATCCCATATATCATTCCATCTTTGAGTTTTGACCTCTTCTTATTGCTTCTCTAATTCATTAAGATGAAAATCTTAATCCAACAGTTCTAATGGGTTTGGTTCTTATAAAGGCTTAAGATCTAGTAATGGTCAATTTATTTCTATCATAGACTCTTGTAGATTTGGCTACTATTTTTTAATCATAAATGTGATCTTAGCATAATGATTTCATCTTCACATCCTTGTCTTCTCAACCATTTATGATAAAAAATTGTACATTTTCATTTTATAGCCATTATCACTATGTCTTTGTGAAAATCTTTTCTACTCCTTATAAAAGAGATCTAATGTAAAAATAACGTTTAAAGATAATAGACTATAAGTATTATAGCATGGGTGTTGATTATAGATTTCTGCCAAAGTTTTTTAGCTTGAAGACATCCTCCTGACATTATATAGGTATCATCTTGCATATAGTCATAATCTATTGCATTAATAAAAGGTAATCTTCTTTGACATTATCATCTTATCTTTATATATATTTTAGTGATACAATAACAATAGTGCTTAGAGTTATGTAAGATTTACATGAAGTTAGTGTTAAAGATATCTTTAAATAATGAAGCAAAAAGGCTATCAAACTATCATTCTCACATATATCTTCTACTTTTATAGATTGGATAGGGTTAAACAAAATTGTAGCATGATACAAATTTATCCATAACTAGAATATAATAGGTTATAGGATATAGATCACAAATTACAGAATGACCCCAATTAGTTTCTTTATCCATTATATGGTGAAAGTTTGGTTGAATTGAAAAGACTATTTCATGCATCTAATCTAGATTGGGAGAAGGTTCAGGGCAGTAAACATCTTTGGTATTTATTCTTCCTTTAGTTATGTTAAAAACACCACATATTTTATAAAATATTTGATTTGTAGGATTTGGATAATCTTAACAATTTATGACTAGTTTAAATATCTATTGCCTTACATTTGAACAAAGCTCAGAATAGAGTTTCGTGAGATCATATTTACGAGGATCTCTTCTTTCTTCGTTCCATCTACTCAAAGGAAGTGCTTTAGAGCAAGAGCCTATATTGATGGTCGAGATTGGTCATGAAAGAAAATCTACAAATATATTAGATGTTCCCTTAATGTGCTTCACATTGAACTTAAATCTTAACAAAAATTTTAACAACCTTGTTATTTGATAATCAGAAATTTCTCATTCTTTTGTTCTTAATAAACTATAAACATATTTATAGTCTATTTTAACTACAAATAAATCAAGAGAGAGAAAAAATTAGAATTTTTTTATTCCTTTAACCACAGTTAGAACTTCTTTCTTTGAAGATAGATAGTGTTGCTGAGCATTAGAAAACTAGCCATATTTATATTAAATCTTCTATAAACATCCTTGTCTTTAATTAGTTCAGCACCCTAATAATTGTTACTTATATCTATTTGAAAGATAGGCTGCCTTGTGTCAAGAATCTTTAAAGAAGGAAATGGAGAGCATTTTTTTTTTTAATTGCTTTACTGCCTTCTGCCGATCATAATAAAACCTATTTTTTCATATGCTTTGATATATAACTTGTCAACTTTGTAAGATTTTAGATATGATCTGCAGCATCATTAATGATTCCCAAAAGTTATTGTATATGTTTTTGCTTAACAATTGATTATGATTGAGATATTATTTTAATAATGTCTGGCTGAGGAATGATATGTCCAATTTTTACGTGAAATCGTAAAAAATCAATTTCTTTTAGGCTAATTCTTATCTTTGATTTACATAATTTTAAACTTTGCTTATAGGTGGTCAACTCTTTAAACTAATAAAGGTGTTAGCATGATTATCTGCAATGCATTGTCAAGTATACCTAACAAAATTTTGATATAGGTTTTAGACCTCGTCCATGCTATACTAAAATTCTAATGTCGCATTCTTCAAATCAAATAACGTCCATGTGGAACAATAAAAGTTATTCCGTGCGTATTCTCGTCTCTTATGCCAATATACTAATATACTAAAACGCTGACTTTATATCAAACTTGAAGTAAAAGTTAGTAAAGCAACTGAAAGTTGAACTAAAGTCACATGGATGCCAAATAGTATACTTACCATTAAATTACAATCATTTTTATTAATAAATTAATATTTATTTATTAAAAAATATAATTTTAAATAAAAATAATTAAAAAACAGTTAAAAAAAATTAAAAATAATAAAATTGACTAATTTTATAAAAAAAAATTTTAAGTAAATGATAAGATTGACTTTAAAAAATTTTTCGTATATAAAAAGTTAGCGTGAAGATTGAAAAAACGAATGCGTAAAGCAGGACCAGTATCATTTGCGGCGGCTAAGGCTAGGATTTTCTTCAATCGATCCATCACTGAGCGCTTCTTCTTCATTTGTTGTCAATCGAGTTCAATTTCGGCCGTAGCCATGCCAGGCCTTGATCCGCAGCAAGTGGAGTGGCCGGCTACCAGAGTACGAGACACTTTCATCCAATTCTTCGAAGAAAAAAACCATGTCAACTGGAAATCCAGCCCCGTTGTCCCTGTCAACGATCCCACTCTCTTGTTTGCCAACGCTGGTATTGATAATTAGTTAATGAGTTTTAAATTTCCGTGTTCATTCATTTCATTTTGTTTCATTTCCTGTATTTGTAGGCTGAAATTTTAATTAAATAATGAATGAACGCAGGCATGAACCAGTACAAGCCAATTTTTCTGGGAACGGCTGACCCAAACACTCATTTGAGTAAACTAACGAGGGCATGTAACACTCAAAAGTGTATTCGGGCGGGCGGAAAGCACAATGATCTGGATGATGTGGGAAAGGACACTTATCATCACACTTTCTTTGAGATGCTTGGAAACTGGTCATTTGGCGACTACTTTAAGAAAGAAGCTATTGAATGGGCTTGGGAGCTTCTTACCAAGGTAGTCAATTCTATTGCATTTGTTTTCATTGAATCAATAATCCAGCAACCGTTTTACATTTTCTGCCTTATTTTACATGTTTATTTTTGATGGTTTGTCAACCTACACAGGTTTATGGGCTACCTGCTGAACGACTCTATGCAACCTATTTTGGTGGTGATGAGAAAGCTGGTCTTGCACCTGATACTGAAGCCAGAGATATATGGCTCATGTTTTTACCACCTGGACGGGTGCTGCCTTTTGGTTGTAAGGTATTTGTTTGCTTTTGCTTCAATTTTCAAGTTCTTTTAGACTTTCTAATGATAAAGTCTTCACAATTGTGGTTACATTTTTCAGACTTTCAAACCCCGTACTGTTTGTTTTCTTAAGACTGGCTAGTCATTTTCTTTATGCTTTCCGTGTTAATAAATAAAATCGTTAATCAGTAAAGTCTTGGATTTTTCTATAGAAGAATGAGAAGTTTTGTTGTACCAAATTAAGGGCTAGTTTGGGATTGCCTGTGGACTGTGTCAAATGCTCAGTTTCACAATTACGTTTCGTGCATCTAATCAACTGTGTTGTTGAAATAATTTGATATGATAAAAGTTTAATATCCAATTAAATTAACTTAGTGAAACTCTGTATATAGGATATTTCAAAAAAATAAATAAATTGTAATCTAGTAATGATTATACAATAGAATTATGTTTGGTAAATTAGGGTTATGAAAATGTTGTCTTTTTGTTAAAGTGATGAAGTTACAAGAGGAATTATATAAATCACGTTAAATATCCACCAAATTATGAAATAAGCAGTTTAAATTTTTTAACCAAAGCTCAAATTTGGTCCAGAGTTATAAAATAAGCTACTTCTAACTTTTTCATAGCAATCCCAAATGGTGCCTAAGTGTTTGACCATGGAACACCATGTTATCAATAAGATGAAAAATATGAACTGATATTCTAGTAAAGAACTAGATAGCAATAGGGAAATGTGGACTCTGTCAAATGCGACTCTGTCAAATGCTCAGTTTCGCAGTTATGTTTTATGCATTTGCTATACTTTCTGCTGAGAAAGCATAATAGTCATAATTTTTTCCAAATTTCCTTTTTTCTTGTATTATTTTTTTTTTTCATACTTATTTGTTATTAGATATTATGTCTTATTAGTTTTATTTTTTGATGTAGGATAATTTCTGGGAGATGGGTGATACTGGTCCTTGCGGGCCTTGTACTGAAATTCACTATGATAGAATTGGTAATCGTGATGCTGCTTCATTGGTTAATAATGATGATCCTACATGCATTGAAATATGGAACCTGGTCTTTATTCAGGTATAGTCTTGTTATAATGTGTAGTGCTTCTCCATTTTCTAATTGTTATACCTGATATGAGGTCTTGAGCAAACAATTTTTGAAAACTTTAATGTGTTTTAATACTGGCCATGGTTTAATGTGCATGCCAGTATTTGTGCTGGTATCCACCAACATGGGAAGACAGGAAAATGACTGCATATTATATGACTGCTCTTTTGAGTACAATGTGCTACCTGACAGTTGCATTCATGACCTTAAATTTTTGTTTGATTGCTGTTCTGTCCAGTTCAATAGGGAAAGTGATAGTTCTCTAAAGCCTCTGCCTGCCAAGCATGTTGACACTGGATTGGGTTTTGAAAGATTGACATCTATACTTCAGAACAAGATGAGCAACTATGATACTGATGTGTTCCTGCCCATTTTTGAGGCTATTCAACGAGTAAGATGACTGCTTTTAACAATACAAATATATTTAAGATATTTTGATTGGATGGATATATTAAGATTTTGTAATATACCGGAAGCTTCCATCTTGAAATACAAATACCAACAAATAATTTATGTTATATCTGGTTCTGCAAATTTTTTCTTCATGTTCATGTTACATTCCTTTTAAATTATGGGTGGGTGGAATGTTGAATCTTGTTATTGGGGTCTTCGAAGAATTAAAAGAATTCAAGATTTGCTGAGCACTATCATGGTTTGGTTCCTTTTCCATATACACATATTTATTAGCTTATCAGCAGAGTAATTAAAATGTATTCACATGTTTATATCCTTTATTATTTTTTTGATGAACTTGGCTGCTTTGTTAAGAAATTATGCATATTCTTGATGCCTTAAATAAAAAGAAAAAAGAATGTCTTGGATTTTGATAATTTTTTTGTGGTGGGTTTTATGAACTTCTCTAATGAGCACTGTTATAATGTTTCTCCAAATCTTTCCTTGGCTTACTCACCACCATCAAAATTCAGTCACTTCATCAATGTAGATGCTCATTCTGAAAAAGATAAGTGCTAGATAGTGATGACGTTGTATTGCTTTTTAGACATTGGTGGCTGATATTTTCCATAGGCCAATGTATAATACATAATCTGTTGCTCCTTGATCCTGTTTCATTCTATAGTGTCTTCAACTTGTGATCTCTTATATTCTTTTACATTCATTTTTACTTCTGTAAGCTTCAAGATTTTATGAACAACCTTTAAGCTTTTCAATGCCTGCTAAATAAGCCAAATTGCCACAGTGGTTGCAAGAGCCAGGCAATGTGTTTGAATGATGAGAACAAAAAAGACAGGAAATTTCTGAGATTTTCTTTAAAATTAATATTCTTGTAGGATAAAACTTATAATAATTTCTTGTTTTCAATTCAAATTGTTGATTACTTATCTAATTCTATACAGAATATCTAATCATCATCTACTACTCTCTTTGCCTTCTCCTAGGCAACAGGGGCTCGGCCATATTCAGGCAAAGTTGGAGCAGATGATGTAGACAAAGTTGATATGGCCTATCGGGTTGTTGCTGACCACATTAGAACTCTATCGTTCGCAATTGCTGATGGTTCTTGTCCAGGTAGAACTTTGAGATTTAGGTTTTAATAATTACATATATTTGTCTCTACCTGTTCTTTTAATCTTCTAGCAGGTCAGAGTGTTCTTTCTTACTGGTTATACCAAAGTGCAGATATGCTTTTTAATTTGATGTGCTTATTTTCTATCTGATGTGCTTGTTTTCTGTTGGGCTTTTAGAAAAAATATCTAATCTGTAATTGTTGAGATTTTTGGGTTCTAGTCTTTGATTTCACCATAGAGGCTTGGTTCATTAGAAGACATTTACAGGAGTATATTGGGCCTCCTTTATTGAACCTTTATTTTATTATCACTTGTTTGATGATTTATTGGCGCAGCGAGATAGCAAAAAAAAAAGAACGATAAACTTCTCAAACTTAAGAAAAAAAGAAGAAATTGTGATAATGTCAAAAGTTACGTTGAAAAAAAAAATAACTTATTTATTCTAATTCTAAAACATAGAGTTCTAATAATATTAGAATATGAAATTCTAATAATTTTAGAATAAGAAATTCTACTAATGTTAGAATATGGAATTCTAATAATATATGAAATTCTAATAGCTCTAAAATACAAAATTTTAATAATTTTAAAACATAAAATTGCAAAATTTTTAAAACACCCCTCTAGTTGTTGACTACGTCATTCCCCTCCACTTCAGAAGAACTCTTCCTCGAGCATGATGCTATAGTATCTGGATATAATGGTTTTTCTGACATATGAAATGAATAAATATCTACTATATTAAATGTTTTAGAAATACCCATTAACTCTTGTAGATCCACAACATAAGCATTATCATTAATCTTCTTCAGAATTTTGTAAGGTCCATATTTCTTAGGCTGCAATTTGTTGTAAGTTCCTATAAGAAATCTTTTTTTGCGTAGAAATACCATCACCTCATCTCCCACTTCAAATATTTGCTCACTACGATGTTGATTTGCGGCCTTTTTGTATCTAGCACTAGCTTGATTCAATTTTTGCGTTACTTCTGCTTGAATATCTTGCCATTGATTAGTCATATTCTCTGCAGCAGCATTAACTCCTTGACCCTTAGGTAGTTTCACTAAATCAAGTGTATGCTGTAGTGACTTTGTGTGCACAATTGAAAATGGAGATTTTCCTGTAGCACTGTGCACGGCATTGTTGTATGCGAATTCTGCCTATACTAATGCAAAATCCCACTGCTTTGGTCGATCTCCACAAATACTACGAATCAAATTACCTAGTGTTCGGTTTATTGATTGAATCTGACCATCTGTTTGTGGATGAGCTGTGCTACTAAAGTTTAGAGTTGAATCAAATAGTTTCTATAATGTTTGCCAAAAATGACTCAAAAATTTATTGTCTCAATCTGAAGTAATGGTCTTAGGTACCCCATGCAAACGAACAACTTCTTTGAACTCTTCTAGTAATGATTTAATTGTTTCTAGTAACTCATTCATTGGTTGCTCTGCCTTTATTGTCAACACTGGCTTTATAATGATTGTGTGTACCTCTTTTGCTTCTTTAATTACTACCTTTATCTCATAAGTTGACCATGTAAGTGTAAAAATAATTCGCCCCTCCACTTTTGAGGCTTTGGCATCAAAACCTCCTTTCATTGGTAATAATGTAAACTTTATACCATTCTTCTCCAACTTGTAAGTATTTTCTCGTCCATCATGTTGTGCGGCTACATCAAATTGCCATGGTCTACCAAACAATAAGTGACATGCATCCATATCCACTATATTACAATAAACTTCATCTTTATATTTGCCGATAGAGAAAGGTACTTTGCATCGTTCAGTTACTCAAATTTTTTCTGCTGCCTTGATCTAACCAATTGTGTATGATTTTGGATGCTTTTTTATTTGTAACCCCAAACTTTTTGCCACTTCTCTTTCAATAATATTTTTGCAACTACCACTGTCAATAATAACATCAAACAGGCGGCTAGTAATAGTGCACTTAGTTCGAAATAATTGGTGCCGCTGAGACTTATCTTCCTGCTTTGATATTAACATCATTCTCCTCACCACATAATTTTGACAATTTGCATCATCATTTTCTTCATATTTTTCAGTTTCCCTAGCTGGGCCATAATAAATTTCATTCTCCTCTTCTTTTCTTCTTGCTCCATTACATTAATAGCTTTCTTATGAGAACAGTCACTAGACCTATGACCAAGTTGATTGTATTTAAAACATTTTCTTAAGATATGTTTAGCATATGGATTCTCAACATTAGACTTGTCCTTAAATTCTGTCACCTTCTGTTTTCTAACTACTTTCTCTTCTTTGTGCCGATCGTTACGTGCATAGATGTCAAAAGTTGATTTCTGCTTGTCACTAGGTGTCCTATAATTATCTCCTCTGTAAGTTCTGCGAGAAAAGTCTAATATGCTTTTCTCTTGCAACACCAACTCTACCTTTAACGCAATATTGCGTGCTTTTGATAAAGTGCTCATGACTTGTATCCCAATTTTATCACGAATAACTGGTTTTAAGCCGTCAAGATACCTTGCAACTTGTTGCCCTTCTCTTTCACTTAAATCATTCCTTTCCGCTAATATCAAAAACTCAGCGGTATAATCATGGACAGACTGTTGCCCTTGATGACACTTTTGATATTTTTGGAACAAGATTTGCTCATAGTCAGAAGGAAGAAAGTTTCGCCGCAATAGCTGTTTCATTCTATACCAAGTCCTGACTTGTGTTTTTACTTCATGGTATTTCTTGTTTTACAATCTCTCCCACCATGCAGAAACTTCACCTTTAAATCTACATGCAACAAGTCTCACCCTACTTTCCTCTGAAATTTTATATAATCAAAGAATTTTTCTACTTCTACAATGCAATAAAAAATTCTTCAATATTTAGACTCCTATTGAAATTAGGAATATCTACTTTTAATCAGTATTCGTTAGAATGCTTATCACTATTAAAATAATTGCTGCCGCATCCAATCGTTGTATTCCTCATATTCCTTGTAGACACTTCTAGATAATCATCTTCTTCTTCATCTGAATATTTTATACAAGTTTGTTGTCTACGTTTGTATGCAGGAATAGATTTGCCAATAGGTTGTCTGTGGACTACATCTTCCTTAGTACATGGCCTTTCGACATCCTGTTGGCATTAACGCTTAGAGCATCAAGTCGATTTGCAATTTTTTCAAAATGTTGTTCTAAACATTGGATTCTGCGATCTAATCGTTGTTCTAAAGCGATCAACACACCCTCTTGATCTTGCATCGCAAGTCGTGAGGTCTTAGTTCTCTAATCTACGCCATGAGAACCGCATTTGTTTGCAATTGAGTCTTCTACCATTAGAAAAGAATAGAAACCTTGCTTTGATACCAACTGACGCAACGAGATAGCAAAAAAAAGAATGATAAACTTATCAAATTTAAAAAAAAAAAAGAAGAAATTGTAATTATGTCAAAAGTTACATTGAAAAAAAAATAATTTATTTATACTAATTTTAAAATATAGAGTTCTAATAATATTAGAATATGAAATTCTAATAATTTTGGAATAAGAAATTCTAATAATATTAGAATATGGAATTCTAATAATACATGAAATTCTAATAGCTCTAAAATACAAAATTTTAATAATTTTAAAACACAAAATTGTAGAATTTTTAAAACACCCCTCTGGTTGTTGACTACATCATTTATCCTAATACGGTTGTGTGATTCTCAATTCTTTTTCAGAAATTGTTTATGTTCATGTGGCAGCAAACAGAAAAAGGACTTCTATTTTACTGTCTCTTTCATCTTAATTTACTGAAATGTTGATATAGAATATGCATAAAACGTTTATTTTAATACATTTAGCCATCAATTTTATTTTATTTTTGGGAAGGGTCTTTTGGAATTCTCTGGCTGTAAAACTTGGTCTTGCTAAAACATCCAGATACTTTTTAAGATAACTTTTACATATGGCATCGAAAAACACTGGATCCATAACTTGGTCAATGTATGTACTTGGGCGTTCTGTCCATGTTACTATAACCTTTTTTACACCTTAAATGGGTGCTTATTGCTTCTTGCACTGTGACATGAGTTAATGTCTGCACCTTTTGTTATGCAACAATTAAGAATCGATTACGTTGTTCCTTGTGACAGGAGATATTTGAATCATCATTGACATTTATTTTAGCTCTTGGGTATCTCTGATTGCCCACTGTTTTCTGACATGCTAGTTCTCTTCAATGATACTCGGTTTCTCGTTCACTTGTGTTCAGCTTTTTGGGAATTTTTGTTACCTTTTTTATTTCTTAATCATTCTGTTTTTGCTGGATGTCATGTTGGTACTTTGTTCCCATGTATCTTCTAATATTTATTTTTCTTTTGTAGGAAATGAGGGTCGTGAATATGTTCTGAGGAGGATTCTTCGTCGAGCTGTTCGATATGGTAGTGAGGTCCTGAGAGCTCAAGAAGGATTTTTCAATGGGTAGGCATGATCGGTATTTTTTTTTGTGCTTTAGTACAAATTTTTGGTAACTTTTAAACCTAATATTCACTCTAATCACATTCCTTAATCAATGTCTTGGGAAAGTTGATTCCAGATTTTTCAACATTTTGCGTCTGATACATGTTGAGTTTCTCTTGTATTCTGCAATATTATTTCCAAACATTTAAAGTGGGGTTGGAAAATTGACAGAACATCAAATACTTTTAGCTTGTTGGTCATACTCACTTTTTCACTGTAACTCATTGATCATTCTTGTTGAAACGCAGGCTTGTAAATGTTGTGGTGAAAGTTATGGGTGATGTTTTCCCAGAGCTGAAGCAACACGAAGTTCACATCAGGGAGATTATTACATCAGAGGAAGCTAGTTTTGGCAAGACTTTGCTTAAAGTAAGCATGATTATTGTATATCTCACTACCCCTTATATTTTGTACATTGATCATTAATTTCTAATGTCAATATATTGTTATGTTTTCCAGAAGTTAAAACTAGCTTGCGTTTCATTACTTGCTTCTGTCCTGAATTGATAAAAATAAATTTCTGTTTTGATAAATTTAATATGTTTATCCAATTGTTAATTTAGGCAAATTGTTTCTTTATATAGGTTAGCTTTCAAAATTCAATTCTGAAAAGTTAATTGGTGTGGAGATTTGAAGCATTATAATTGGTTAGAATATAAAGTAACGTTGTCCCACCTTTCTTTTATTCCCGTGTAATGCTGAAGATATTGGAAAATTTTTTTCTCATATATATGCTGAAATATGTCTTCACAATGAGATCATGTTGGCACAATCCTCTGGATATTGCTTGATCAGTTTTATTGCTTTCTTTATGTGAATTAAGTGTGATAAACCATGCTCTATAGAAATTACTGATCATCAGCTTCCATTCAGGGAATTGAGAAATTTAAGAGAGCTGCTCAGGATGTTCAGGGGAAAATTTTGAGTGGACAGGCAAGATTATTTTTAATTAATATTATTATATCATTGGTCAACATATCTTTGGCATTATTCTGTAAGTATCAGAATCAACTGCAGATTTTGATTTTCTTCGTCACCAAGCATTGTAATACTGCTGTCATTTTTTATGTGTGTAAGATTTTTTCTTAAACTTAGAATTCTGCTGCCAGTAAAACTTTTGACATACTCAGGATCTTCCTGCATATAACCCTCAATTCTTGCTAGTGTAGATTATATTCCTCCCTTTCTATACAAACCAGATAATTTGTGTTAAGGGGTATTTGGATGCATTTAACAAAGAAGCCAGATTTTGTTCATTTGGTTTTGAAAATTAGACATAAAAAATCAAGAAAGAGAGAATCCTTTTAACTGAAGGTGTTTTGAACATCTCAAAGTGATTGAATGGCATTCTTGACTTTCTATTTGAACCATATATTTGTTTGTATTCAAAAGGAAACTGGAAGGTATTCATGGGGTGTTGATTTTGAAAATTAGACATGACAAGTGGAGAAAGAGAAACTTCTGCAAAAGGTGTTCAGACAATCTTTGTATCTGGAAATTGACAGTCTTCTTTAATTATCTTTACTTTCAGAAATATTTTTGCCTTTGGCAAAAGGAACAAAGCTAAAACCCTTTGGAGATGCACTGTTTTGTCTCTTTTGTGTGCAAGACATCTTATTTTTTATCATGAAGCGGTGGCGGATGAGAGAGAATTTGTCCTTTTGCTTCCCTTTGAGCTTTGGTTTTAAAGGATTATTCAAAGATTCATCTTTTTTCTTCAATACATTTAGATTGGGAAAGGTTTTTTAGATAGATTTGTATGGTTTTTATATTGGATTAGTTAAGGGTTGCTATAGTGATGCTCACAAAAGGGTGGGTTTTTAGGAGGTATTAATTATTACAAGAGGTTAAGTCTGTTTTTTGTCTTAGTTGTGGACATCTCTCCGCTTATATATCCCTATCTTTGTGCTTTTAGTAATATAATTTCCTTGTTTCTTTTACAAATGAAATGAAAATCAAGAGAGAACTATTGTTTAGTATGGGGACATAGGTACCCTGCCCCTCTTTCTATCTTCAAACTTTTGTTTTCTCATGGTTGCAGGAAGCATTTATCTTGTGGGACACGTATGGATTCCCTTTAGATTTGACTCAGGTACAATTGAGTTCTTTGTTGTTTTTATTGTGAATGTTCATCTAGGTGCATCTGCCACCCAATAATTTTTTCATGCCAGTTGATGGCAGAAGAAAGAGGTTTACTTGTTGACATTGAGGGTTTTAATAATGCTATGGACGAGGCACGAGAAAGGTCAAGGAATGCTCAAAATAAGGTATTATATAGTGTCCACTTTGTGTTGTCCACATTATATGCCTATACTTCTAATTGCATACTAGATTTATTTGTGAGAATTTGTCCTTACATTAGTAAAATTGATCAAAATGAAAATGACTTGCCAGGAAGAAATAAGAGTGAAAGCTGGAAGAAAATAATGCTTCCATTCTACTTCACAAATCTGTACAAGGCTTTAAATACTACAAGAGAGTTAACAAAACTGAAATAAATAAGGAAACTGCTTCTGCCCTAACAACTAACTAACTAGACAACTATATTAAATTATTCAATGTACACATTTAATGCTGAAATCTTCTGACACGTGTACTCTAATCTTTGGCACCAATATGATAAATTCTCAGATTCTTCAACAAAGAAAAATGTTGCTATAATGTGAATGAAAAATATTTTTCGTACAATAGCTTATGAGTGTTTTTCACCCTTTGTGCTAACATTAATTTATTTCCAGCAAGCTGGTGGTGCTATTGTCATGGATGCTGATGCTACTGCTGCATTGCACAAGAGAGGGGTTTCAGCAACAGATGATTCTTTCAAATTTACTTGGTTCCAGGTAAACATACAACTTGTTATCAGATATCACTCAAAGAAATACATTATTTGTGAGACATCTGTTGAAGAATTACATTAGTTTGTTAATGAGTTTGATCTTAAGCATGTCTTTGTAGAAGAAACTTGGCTTCACTGGAATTGTATTTAGAAGAAATATTCTAGGATGGTTGCAGTTGAATTGTTTTCTTGCTGATTTGAATATACTCCTAATTACATGATGCAAATAGAAAATTGGTACAACCCACTATCCTATTGGATGAACTCCAAATGCTGTTGGAGTTGAGATTTCTCAAGGAGAAGTGTAGGAAAAGCCTTAAATCAGTAGATTATATACAGAATTCTGGAGAAAAATCAGAATATTCACTGCTGTAAACGTTGAATAGATTTGCCTTCATTTATAACACTAAGCAGAACTATTTTTTCAATGACATTTATGGTTTATGGGATTCATTTAATAACCATAATATTTCCTAGACTCTCAGTTATTTTGTTTTACAAAAACATTATTGACTCTTTGACTCAGACTCTTTGATGAGGCAGGCTACTATTTGATAGCAAACCTAAGCCCCATGCATTTTGATTTGACATTAACTGCGAACATATTATTTACAATTCTTCATAATGGCAATTAATGCCCACCCCAGCACACCATAAATTTTCATCTGCCCCGAGGGTTACCAACCACAAGATGTTGGGTTGAGTGGTAAAAATGCCATCGGATTCAATCAAGAGGTCGGTGTTTAAAACCCTTGGGGCCAACTACTTGGGATAAGTAAGGTTCAGCAGTAGGTCTTCGTGAACATAGAACAGTCAATGGTTATTGGGTTTTTTCCTCATAAAAAAAAAAAATAAAAGCAAAGTAGCCAGGATGTTAAAAAGAAAGAAAGAAAGAAAGAAATGAAGAAACATAGCCACAATGTTGCCTGGTCTTTGGATTAAGGAGCAGTGATCTGTCCCTTTAACTCCACACATATGATAAACAAACGAACTTTGTGGATTCATTGTTGATCTAAAATCTGCATGTAACTTAATTTCAGTCGCTTGCACATCTTTTGCTTGTTTGTTTTCTTGACTTAAGACTTATCTTAAGATATTTTTATCTGAAAAGAAATTGTCATTTTTTCTGTATTTAATTTGAGTGCCAAAAAATCTGAGTAGATCATTTTAAAATAAGATACCCAGTTACATGACAAACCCTTTTCTTATTTACCTTATTGGACATTACTCTAACTTATTATTAATATTTATATGGATAATTATATTAAAATATTGTTTTCCAGAAATTCTTACCTAGAAAAAGTCTTTTTCAGATTGGCAGGAAAAAGAACATATTGCATAGATCATGCATTCAGAATTATGTAGATTTTATTCAAATTCAGATCCGTTCAAATTTTAAATAAAAAAAATGCTGCCCCAGTCATTACTGTTACTCTTTTCCTCCTTTTCCAACTGGATTACTGCATGTTCCTTTGATGTTACTAACCCTTCTACTTGTCATTTCAGGACCATGAAAGTGTAATAAAAGCTATTTATACTGGCTTGGAGTTCATTGATGGCGCTGTTTCTGGCAATGAAGTTGGTTTTGTTTTGGAATCTACTAGCTTCTATGCTGAGCAAGGTGGCCAGGTACTCTGGACATGCTTGATTTAAGTTGGATAGTATTGCCATGTCATGTGCTATAATTTTTTTGAATGTAAATGAGAGATGCATAGGTTCTCAAATCCTTATATGACCATAAGAATCAATTGGACTTTTTAAGCTAGGAAGCCGCACTTCTCTATATTGAAGTCCACTTGTTTCAGATGATTTTAACAAAGTATGTAATCTCTACTGTTATGGTTTGCCTTTGTGGGCATATCATTCTTGATCTAACATACATAATAAATTCCATCAAGGATGTCTGGCCAGGAGATAGTTAAAATGCTGAAACTTGGCATACTTTTCAGTTATTAATTATAACTAAGCCTTATATTAACTAAAGTTTATTTTCTTGGGTTTTTTTTTTTTTTAACTTTTCCTCTTCCTATTTTTATATTGTACGGTGCATTCAACATAGTTTTTTTCTGGTTATAGATTTTTGACACTGGATCACTGGAAGGCCCCTTTGGTTATTTTCAAGTATGTAATGTTCAAATTTATGGAGGTTTCATTCTCCATATTGGTTCTCTTACTGGAGAGGCTGGCAGATTCTCTGTGGGCGATAAAGTAATCTGCAAGGTAAGATCTGCAGTTAACAATATTTGCTTCTATTCTTTTCTTTTCTTTTCTTTGCAACTCTTTTATGTGCTTTTATACATGCAGGTTGACTATGAAAGGAGAAAGCTAATCGCCCCTAATCATACTTGCACGCATATGTTGAACTTTGCTCTTAGGGTATGTTTGGGTGCAAGTGATTGTGAAATCCCAAACATTCTATTATGATTATTTGAGTATCAGTTTATGCATGTGGTTCTCAGATTTGTCAATATGACTGCAGGAAGTAATTGGTAATCATGTTGATCAGAAAGGATCCATTGTTCTTCCTGAAAAATTAAGATTTGATTTTTCTCATGGTAAGTTTTTTCAAATTAGAAAATTAGGGATATATAGAACTTAAATTCGTACTGTGAAAGAATATAGGAATTGAGATATGATTAGGTACTCAAATGAAAATTCTGTGATGATGAAAACTGGGAGAACTTTGGATTAATTAGATTCTGCAAATGGCATGGTTAACAGTGATGTGAGGAGTGAGAATGAATATTGATGAATAAGGTAATATGGGCTTGTCAAAGAAGAAAAAACAAGAGAATTGCAAAAATAAGAACTTAGCACTTGAAGAAGGAAGAGCGCTGAATAAATAGGGGAGAGTATACCTGATTAGATTGGTTTCTATAGACTACCATAGGAATCCTACAATTAAGAGAATAAATTTGATCAATGAAAGACCAGATCAAGACCTAATTGCCTGATGTGAATATTCATAATTTTTATTCATAATTTGCAGTATTACTGGTCCAAAAATATGGTGTGCTTCTGCACCAAAATTCCCAAAACTCCTTGTACTTAAAAAATTATTTAACCCCAAGCTTATGGTAACTTGATTTTCAGAATTGTCAGATTTTTTGCATCAGTAAGAGGTTTCATGAGTGTCCCATGCATGAAAACCTTAAGATACAAACATTTTAAGTTATATATAGTAGGAGCAAGTTCATTTTAAATGGCAGAACCAATATGTTTTTGTAGAATTGTTCTAAATGGCTGCTTAATTTTGTATAGGCAAGCCAGTTGATCCTGAACATTTAAGACGAATTGAGTCAATCGTGAATGAACAAATCAAAGCTGAATTAGGTGTGTTTTCAAAGGATGTAACACTTGCAGAAGCCAAGCGTATCAATGGTTTGCGAGCTGTGTTTGGAGAAGTAAGCTGGGCTAATTTTCTCAACTTTGTTCTCTGATCTGCATTTGCCCGTTGATGTAAAAAACCTGCTTTGTAATAACTTACCTTTTTCTGGTGCAGGTTTATCCTGACCCTGTTAGAGTAGTAGCAATTGGTCAAAAGGTTGAGGATCTATTGGCTGATCCAGAAAATCAAGAATGGTTATCAATTTCAGCAGAACTATGTGGAGGTCAGTAAGTCACAGTCATTTGCGTCTCTTCATGGAGTCTGGCTTTGAATTGTACTGAATTGATTTGGACGCTATAGGGACCCATATATCAAATACCCAAGAAGCTAAAGCATTTGCTCTTCTATCTGAGGAGGGAATTGCTAAAGGAATCCGTAGGATAACTGCTGTCACAACTGATAGTGCTTTCAAGGCAATGGAATTGGCACGTTTGCTTGAGAAGGAAGTAGACGATGCATCAAAGGCAGAAGGAAGCTTGCTGGAAAAGGTCTGTCCATCCTGCCATCTTTTTTTCTTCTTTCTTTCTATTTTTGTGGGGGGCTAAGAAACAGAGAAAGAGGTGTGTGTTATATCTTTGTCCATCCATGTCTCCCTCACTGGCTTTGATGTGTGTTTTATTTATATTTATCGACCGCAAACTTGTCGGGCTTGATTTTTAAACAATTTTTTCCTGAATTTGTTTCTTTGATGCTAACAAGATGGATGCAGTAATTGCTTTTTTTGGGGTGAAAACTTAATGTGATATGGTATGTGCTAACTTAATGTGATACAGTATATGCTTAGTATAAGTGCAGTTCTTTCTGATGGTTTATGTTATTATTTCACAGAAAGTGGCTTCTTTAAAGAGTACTGTGGATGCATCAGTAATTCCAGCATCCAAGAAAGCTGAAATCAGGGCCAAGCTTGCTTTACTTCAGGTGTTTTAGATAGCTGGATTAAATAAGTCTCTGCATCATCATATTACAGTTCTTTTTTTTAATTTTGTGACAGATCTATTTGTTTTTTACAATTTTCATCAGTCCTTTCAGGTATGATATTCTTCTAGATGATTTTCATTGTTTTATTTTATAGAATCAAGTGAGGAAGGCGCAAAAGAAAATTGCTGAAGAAAATATGACCAAAGCTGTCAAGGTTGCAACTGACATGGCCGAAGTTGCTGCTTCAGATGGAAAGCTGTTCTGTATCTCTCATGTTGATGTTGGATTGGATGCAGCTGCAGTACGTGAGGCAGTTCTAAAAGTTGTAGAGCAGAAGGTTGTTAGCTATTTCTTTCTTCGCGTTGATAGTAATATTTTTCTGATTTCCAAATTTGTGCTTTTCATGTGCAAAAAAAGCTAAGCAAATGCTGGTGCTGGTGTATTGATAGGGTATGCCGGTTATGGTCTTCAGTACAGATGAAACCACAAATAAGGCTGTTGTATGTGCGGGAGTACCTGAGAAATCAGGCGAAAGCAAGCAGTTGGAGGTGTCGGAGTGGTTGACAGCAGCATTGCAGCCTCTGAAAGGGAGATGTGGTAAAGGAAAAGCCGGTCTTGCTTCTGGCCAGGTTAGCACTTTTAACATTGTTATGGTCCAGTATCCATTATTTGTGGTATGTTTGGAACCACTGTGCTTCAGCTTGACTTTGAAAATATAAAAGTTAAAAATTGTTAGGCTTCTACTTTTGCAGCACACTTGTACTATATGGCTAGTGATTACATTTGATAGTTTTTGAATAAAACGTTTGGAGCTATTTATGATACTGACATGCACCAATGCACATCCTGCAATTTTGAGTTTACCAGTTCCATATTTGCTTTTAGAAATCTGTCAAGGGTTTCCTTTATTTATTTACATATTTCATTTTAATTAAAAAAATTGCAGGGTACGGATGCATCTCAAGTGAGCCCGGCCATGCATTTGGCAGCAGAATTCGCGTCAATGAAATTGACATGATGAAGGGGTTTTTAGATGGCGTTTCGAGGAGAAACATACATAGCTTGTCATACAGCTTTTTATTCAAGTATTATTGAAACACAAAAAGAAGCAGAAAAAAATAGGAAAATGATTACAATTGTTACTTCAGCCAGATGAAATTGAAAGCAATCATTAGGCAATTGCAACTGAATATTTTTATTACTTTGCTGCATACATCATTTTCGTAGTGTATTATTCCTGTGATGAGCTTAGCTAGTTTCTTTGTAGATTAAAAACCAGTTATTCATGGGATGAGTTAAGCTTGGCTAGTTGCAGGCTATTAGTGGGTGTTTGGATCGGAGTGAGATATTTAACTATCAAGTGAGTGGATAGTTGCTAATTATTAGCTGATAAGTGGATATTTATTAATATTTTAGGTGTTATATATATTTTTTAAAATTATGTATAAATAAAAGTAGTAGTTATAAACAAGAAATTTTAACACGCCTCTGAGGAAACATGTGTGATGCATATTGATAATTTGTATCCAACAATCTCATTCATATAAACTTTTAGACAATCTTATTTATACATACTGATATTGTTAAATATAATAAAATATTAATGAAATTTATTATTATTTTTTTGTTTTGTGTGCATGGGTGCATATAAGTGTGTATTTTGCATAATTTTATAATAACTTGAATATCTTGATATTTTTGTTTATTTATTTATGGTAAATTATTGTTATTAGTACGGTGAACATGATTATTATTTTTTAATCTTTTGCTTGTTCTAATTATTGAGATAAATTAATTTTGTCCTACAAATTAAAAATGTGAACATTTATTTTTCATATAACATCAATTATAACCAAATTTATATTAACATTATTTGTGTTTGTATGTAAATAAAAATTATATAATCTATATTTTTTTAATATAATTAGTTATTTGTCTAACAATTAATATAAGAGTATAAATGTAAAAATATTGACTTTTGATTTTTTTTTATCTGAAAAAATAGTTAACTTAATACTTATATTTAGATTTTAAATGATAAAAAATAACCGATTTTTTGATATTTAAACATTAAATGTTAATTTTAATGTATTAATCCAATCAAACTTTTGTATATTAATTGATGGCATATATTAAATTTAATATCAATTATTATTTTAACCGTCTAAAATAATATAATAATGTGTACTAAATTTTTATACACACATATTATGATAATTTATTAGCATTGAAAATTTTCAATAAACTCAAAAATTGTGACAACGAAGATCTAAATAAACACAAAAATTAAAAAATTTAGGGTTAAAACAAGAAGTAGACGCACATCTTTTATAGCATGTTTGGAATCGTAAAACCAACAGTCTCAAACATATCCTTCACAAATCTTGTTAAGATGTGTTTTAAAAGCAAGAAAGTGTATATTAGTTGAGAAATTAAATTAACAATAAAAGATATAACATTAGATAATTTTGATAATATATATATATATGCTCACGCGCACGCGTGTTTATACAAGGATAATATTAAGAATCTTTAATTTTATATAATTTTTTATACTAATTTTTTAATTTTTAAATTAATATTTTTAATAATTAAAATTAAATTTAATACATATATTAATTATAATATTTTAATTACATATAAAATTTTATAAGTTGTAATTATTACATTATCATAATTTGTGAACTTTTAGTTATATTATTCTTGAATTTTAAATTTTAAGGTATTAACATTTTAAAATAATAAAATTTTTTATCTCAAAGTATGGAAAGTAACATACTCCAATTTTGTGTTGAATGAATTCTCACATAAAATTTATGCATTAAAATTTCTTTTTAAAAAAAAATTATCTTAAGAGAAATTGATTGAACTTGACATCTTGCAATTAAAGAAAAATATGAAGCAAATATTTTTCTCGTGCAATTTTTTTAAAAATAATCTAATACAAAATAAAACATAATAAATATATAGTGACTAAAAAAATTGACATAACAAAATAATACTTACAATAAGAAAAAAAAAGTATAAAATATCAAATTTTATATGCCGAGAAATGCACCTCATCTGCCTGGTCTCGATTCTAATGAAACTTTTCCGGTATGCAGAAGAATCCCGAGAAAAGCAAATGAAGTTGTAGACCGCCAAGATTTTGGAAAGCTAGAAAGGACGAGGAATAAATTGCTAGAAAGCAAGGCGCTCAAGGGAAACAGCACTCCATTAAGAACTCCTTTATTCTTTGGGAAATTTTTAAAATTAGTCACATTTGAAAAGTTGATTTATTAAATTAATCACATTTATATTTTGTTAACTAAATTTGTTAAATATTATAATTTTGAACAAAAATGTCCCTAAAACCAAAACAAACATCTTCTTGCTTTCTCCTTTTTCTCTTCTCTCTCATCTCTCCTGTTGTTCTTTCAAACATTATATTGGGCAAATTTCCATCAAGGCAAAAGTTACCGACCTAAAAGATTAAAGTGGGCATTGCACACTTAGGTAAGTTAAGATTAGTTTTGAGTTTTTTTATGTGTTAGCTGATTAATTTTATAGTATGTTTTTGAGTTAAATATGGTGTTGGATGTGGTGAAAATTTGAGATTTTTCTATTTAGAGAAGTATTTTTTTTTTTTTTTGCTTTAACAAGTTGTTGTATGTATGATTTTGTGCTTAAATAACTTGACGCATGCATGATTTTGTGCTTAAATTAATTTGATGTATGTATGATTTTGTGCTTGAGTAAGTGCCATATATGTGCCTATTTGATCGGTTTTGTTTGATATTGGATTATGAAAATATTGTGTTAATAATGTTGGAAGGCTGGAAACATTGTAATGAGGTGGAAAATCGATAATTTGCCAGAGGAATTGACGGAATGGGGGGTAAATTATGGTACAAAAATAGAAGAAATTCAATCATGGCCGAAATTCAAATTCCAATTTTGTTCATGACCAAAATTGCACGGAAATACCCATCTAAATTTGGTCATAACCAAATTTATTGAATTTCTTGGCTTTCTTTGCAAGATTTTGGGTATTTTTTATAATTTAAATAAATAATCAGGGACATTATTGTTATAATTTAAAACATACTAATTTTATAATTTTTTAAAATCTGAGGATTATTTTTGAGATAAAATTATAATTTAATATCATTGATTTTATTTTTAAAATTTTTTTATCAAGTTAAATTTATAATTTAAGTGAATGCTTATAATATTATATTTAAATGAACTTTTATAATATAAATTTTACCAAAAAAATTAAAAATTAAGATGACTAATAAATAAGATACCATGTTTTAGTACTAGAATTGAAAAAATAAGATACTCTATTAAATAAGGTAGATATCAATTTTAAATTTTAAAAACTAATTTTATTTATGATAGATTTCAATTCTAAATGAAACCCGAACTAGAACCGAATTTTGATATGCTCACTCCTAAATTTTGGTACATAATTTGAAAGTTTACTATCTTTAGTGATATTATATTGTACATAGGTGTTGGATTGAAATAGTTGGATTAAAATACTAATAACATATAAAAAAATTAAAATATGTGTTTATTAAAATATTTTTACAAATACGTAGTATGCCATATTTATACATATCTCATATATGAATAAATTAGCAACTTGGATGAGTTTGATCCATTAGAATTAATGAAAGATGATTAATTATCTCTAATATGATAGATTAACTCGATCTAATCCGTAAAAGAAAGATAACCACTTATTTTCGAGTAAGTAATATTCTTTCAAGTTGTGCATAAAAAGGACAAAATAGATTTATCCTCATCAATATGAAAATATTAAGTTTTAACTGTTATAGAATAATTTATTTGATCATTTCATCATTTATAAACAAATTTCTTTCTATGCTATTTGCGTGATAGAAGAAAATGAAAGGAGAGGCACGGAAAGAATGTGAGAGTTTATTTGGTGATGTTTCTTATGTTGTTATTAAATTAGAATAAGTATGCAAGTGGTGAACTACCTTGGACCTATTTGATTCAATAATTATATTTAAAAAATTATTTTTATTAATAATTAATTAAAATAATAATAATTTTATTAATAATAATTATAAAAATATTAAAAAATAATACTAATTATCATATTTTTATATAAGTTTATATATTTTTATTAAAAAAGAAATTAGGGATAACATGAATAATTTATTATTTTTATTTTTTATATTTTTTAAAATAGAGATAAATAGATAATTTATCATTTAAACGAAAATAAAATGGATAATATGAGAAATAAAAATCTCATTCGTAGCCCTCTCTGTTGAATCAAATTTTCATTCCTAAGGTATGGGTCCTACATATTTGATGCTTATTCCATCATTATTTAAGTAAGTATTGAATTCATTCTGATTTTAAAATTCAATTTTGAGTTCGTAAACACATCTTTAAAATTATTTTTTTATAAAATTTAAAATAAAAATATTAAAATATATAAGATAAATGTTAAATATTATTTAAAACATATAATAAAAAATTTAAAACGTGTTAAAAAAATTAAAATACGAAATAAATAGTACTTATATATATATATATATATATATAAAAATTGAAACAATTTTTGAAAGAGATGAAAAAAAAGAGGTAGCATTACCTTTAAGTACTATATCTAAACTCTTACTATCACCAAAAACTAATTTTTGAATATTAATGACTTTTAGATATAGAACCTTATATTAACTATAAAATATTTTATTATCATATAGAGAGATAATAAAATATTTTATTATCTTTTTTATTAACAATGTAGAGAGAGCAATAAAAAAGATAATTATTTTAAAATTAATATTATCTTGAAAGCATTATTAATCTAATGGGTCTAAAATAAGTTTAACCAATTGTCTTAGTCATTCTACTAAATATGTCCTAACTAATCAAAATAAAATTACCAAAATGAAAAATAATAACATAATATTAACAAAAAAAGACACATAATTTTATTTTATCATCTATCGTATGAAATTTTTCTATACAAAATTAAAAATGAGTATAAAATTTTGAAGATTTCATTCAATTTAGTTTCTCTAATTGCATTTATTTTTATCATTTTTATTAATAATTGAAGTAATAATTTATTGACATAGTTAATTTATTAACATATATAAATGAATTAAAATAAGATAATATAACAATAATTTTATTATGCATATAGAAGGATTAAAAAATTTTTAAAAAAAATGTTTGAATTAAATTTAATAATTTGTTCTTGCATGTATTTTTTTTTAAATTGTAATATTTTATATACATTATAGATTAAGTGATTAATTATAGTGGAAGTTGGTGATATTGCTAATGATTATATATCATTTATATGTTTAAAAATAATAAATGTTATTATTTTTGTATTATTTTTGCAAGTAAGTATCATTTATTATTTTTAAACATATAAATGAAAGTAATTCTATTTATAATTGAATACAAAATCATAAATTAAATTCATTAAAGATAATTGATTCAAATTAAAAAATAAAAGTAAAGAAAAAAAAAAAAAGGAACAAAGGAGGATTTGATTTTTTTAAATGGAAAATTTTGCCCCGTCCTCAATTAAATCAAAACTAATAACGAGCTGGGGAGCAAGGAATCCATTTTCAAAAGAGAACGGGAAATGGAATGGAGAAGGTAAGCTCGAGTCCATTGCCATCCTTAAGATACATGTAATTCCTCTCCAATAAGGAAATTTTTTATGTTTATAAAAGAATTATTTAATTAATTTAACGATTCTCGATTCACTATCTTCTATCAAATTAACCGATAAGATGATATTCACATGTAATAAGTTCAACTAACTATAAAGCAGTGTATTTGGAAATATTTATCCAGGAAATATCTAATAATAAATATTTATTTAAACATATATCACAATTCTTTGACTTAGAGTTGAACTCCTAGTAGTGATTATCAGTCGGGATGACAATCAAGATTCTTGTATATATATTGTATTATATTCGTATCGTGTCATATAAAATAGAGTTTAATTTGAAATCAATCCATTTTATAATATTATCAAGAATTAAAAATTTTAAAATAATATAATTATTAAATAATCAAATGAATTGTAATCATATTATCTATTTAATTTATTTATTTTGTATATTTTAATATATATTTATAATATTTATGATACTATCTACTAAAATGTTTATCAATTTTATTGTAAATATTTTTTAAAATATAATAAATATAACGATTTTTTAAAAATATAAAATAAATTTATTAAATCATAAATAAACTAGTATGATATAACTAATCAAAGAATTAATTGTATTATATATATATATATATAGATTCATGTGTTAAGAACTTAATCTTAAATATAGGACAATTATTATTCATATTACGATAAATAATTCATTTAATAATTGTATAATTTTGTATTAATATAATAAATTTGAAAATTCATGTCAAATTTACTATCAGTTTGATGAATTATGATAGTTATCTCTAAAAAAAAAAAAAAAAAAAAATCAGACATTTGACCTGTCCTTGTACAAACTTTTAAAAGTAAGTCTCATGCTTCTAATACAAGGGAAGAGATAATCGAAACTTTTCAAAGGTAAGGGGGGTATTTGTCATACTCTAAAAAGTATTTGGAAACTATTCCAAAAAAGTTGGTGATATTGTCGCAGACAGATTAGGATGAGTCTATTTAGTAAAACGTCTGGACGGTTCTCGGACCGTACGAAGCGAATCCATCCCAATTATGTAATTGAATGTTTTTATTTTATTTTTTAAAACTATATATATATTTGACTGGACCAGATGGGATGATGAGACAAGCGTTCTAAAAAGTTCAAATGATAATTGGCTTTATCATTTACACTCTGTTAATTTTTATTATTAATAAATTCTGTTTTACTGAATTACCAAACCAACCAATTGTCTTTTGCCTGCTGTTTTTATTTTCCTTGCCCTTTTTCTTTTCTTTTCTTTTCCGGTCGAAGAGGCTCTGCCTTTTGTAGCCGGAAATCCCCAATTTTGGCTCTTAAAATTCTCGAAATGGATCATTATTTCTAGGGTTTATTGAAAGCCAGCAATTCTCCTTTTGAAAACACAAGGAGAGACGGAGAGACATGGCTCGCCAGATGACGTCCTCTGCTTTCCACAAATCCAAGACTCTCGACAACAAATACGTAATCTCTACCTCCTCCTCAATTTTCAGTAATTCGATCCCTGCTTTTTCTCCCATTTTCTTGCTCGTTGGAAATAGAAAATTTGCATGACAGAAAAAGCTCGTTAGTTTTTTTTTATTTGTTTTCATTTATGAAATTGGAGGTTGGCTTAAGAATGCATTGTAGAAAAACGTTTGGTTCACAGTTCACTGGATTATACACTCCAGTCATTTAGCTTCTAGTTTTAGTTTCTTCAATTTCTTTTATCTGATTTTCTCTGTAATTCAACTAATATAGTTGATTTAGAATGCATTCTAGCTTTAGTCTCTGTTTTAGATTTAGTTTCTCCATTTAGTTTCGGAGAAGCTAGGGCAAAGGTAAAATGAAAGATAAAGACAAATAATTTGCCTTCCTACATAACGTAGGCATTTAGTTCTATTAGATATCTTTGAGCAATGAGAAGCCTAACATTCATATTCTTTAAGCAACCAAAGTTGGGTGTTAAGAGTTTTGTTGGTTTGGCATTATGATTTACTTGGACTGAGTATTTGGAAATTCACTGAGGGGCTTCCATTGGTCTAGATGCTTGGAGATGAGATTGGGAAAGGAGCCTATGGTCGAGTGTACAAAGGCTTGGATTTGGAGAATGGAGACTTTGTTGCAATTAAACAAGTTTCATTGGAGAACATTGCTCAAGAAGATCTCAATATTATAATGGTTTGGTTTCTAATTTCTCTTTATTAAATTGTGTTTTATATAATCCCCCTT
The DNA here is from genome assembly GCA_032401905.1 of Swietenia macrophylla. Taxonomy (NCBI): domain Eukaryota; kingdom Viridiplantae; phylum Streptophyta; class Magnoliopsida; order Sapindales; family Meliaceae; genus Swietenia; species Swietenia macrophylla. The sequence continues at coordinate 5,396,166 of CP135584.1, read as the reverse complement.
ATTTTCTGAATTGATTCTACTGTATGATAATGTAACTCTAAGCATCATCCTTCTTTAGTCAATATCTTCAATTTCACATGTTCATAAAATTTTATATACTGAGTGTCATAGTCATGCCCTTAGCTACAGGTAGAATGTTAATTGTCGAAGTCTTAGGTGAACCCATTTGGAAGCTTAGCATTCTACTTAAGAAATTGTTGGTTGTTTGTTACCTCTACACATCATTATAAAGACTTAAATATGCATGCTTTTGTTTTTTCTGGTTTGTTTTGGCTTATAAAAGCAAGATTTTAATTTGAATAGTCAGATATGGAGGTATTTAAGAGCCACTTTGTCATGTAAATGCATACCTTTGCACGAATAATCATGGATATTGTTTGCTGATATAGTCTTTTAGATGCTCAGTTATTTAATTTAACCAATCTTCGTAAACTCTTTTGTCCTCTCTCGGGGCTTTTGGACAGTCAAGCCTGCCTCTCTCTCTCTCTCTTTCCATCTTTTTCATTTTTTGTTTGCCGACAGCTTGGCCCTGTTTTGTACTTGGTATTAATATAATTCTCCATGTTTCTCATTTTCATTCAGCTCTGATAGTGTTACACACACACACGTGCATATTCTTTTAAACATGAGATGTAAACTCAAATAAAGATTTTTCATAATCTTGTCTGCCAAATGGACTTGCCGTTTTGCAAAATATATTGTTTCTGGTCCTTTTCAGATTAAGCTTTGCTGACTAGTTGCTATTTTCCTTTTTTTGCTGCTTTCTTTACGGGATTCATCATCATTCCAGCAAGAGATTGATTTACTGAAGGTAGTATTATACTGTTGTTTTTTTAATCCTTTCAACTGCTTCTTTGTATGCTTTAACACATGCTACACCCAAAGGATTTATGGTAATCTTTAAAGGTTATACTCATTGCGATATGCTTGACTGTTAGAAATTTTTACCAATAAATTGTGGCTAATTCTATCATCTTAATGAATTGGGCTAACTGGCTGTCTTATCTGTTATTGTTTTCACCAAGTGCATCTGCTGATTCTCTGAGTTTCCTTTGGTTTTGTCTTAGGAAATACTAGACCAAGACATTTTAAATGGCCTTTTGGAATAATGTTTATCCCCAATTTTCTTTTTCATACTGTTTACAATATAATCTATCCTACAGAATCTGAACCACAAAAATATTGTCAAATATCTGGGATCATTGAAGACAAAGACTCACCTTCACATTGTTCTTGAGTAAGTAAAGTTGTTATGTAAAAAATTTGAGCATGGAAATTCATGAAATGCAGCTGAAAAAGCTAATGCTCTAGTTTCTGCATGCTGTAGGTATGTGGAGAATGGCTCACTTGCGAATATTATTAAGCCAAATAAATTTGGGCCTTTTCCAGAATCGTTGGTGGCTGTTTATATTGCTCAGGTTTGTACATGTAGTTGCAGTTTATTGCTACTGATTGTGGTTCAAGTTTCATCAATGCATAACGATTGATAAGATGCAGGTGTTGGAAGGGTTGGTTTATCTTCATGAACAAGGTGTTATCCATAGGGATATCAAGGGTGCAAACATATTGACAACCAAAGAGGTAACTGACCTGGTCTTCCTTTTTTTCCTTGTCCTTTTGTTGTATTAATATGAATATCTTGTGAACACACAGGTTGTTCTTATTCACTATACCAGGTGAAATAGTTACCCAAATTCATTTTAATCTTTTACTGCAATATTTCCATGTAGCATCCTTTACTTTTTCGGTCCAAACATAGAACTCATTCATGGTCTAGCCATGTATTATTTAATTTGAATATCCACTTTTTGTATTATGTGTTGAATATTTACATATTTGTTTATCTTTGGGCATGCAGTGTGCCTTGAGTTCTCCAGAATAATTAATTGGTGACTTGTCATTGTTCAAGTAGTGGATGGATTTGGGATGAGCAAATGATTTCAAGTGTATTTGGACTACCTAGACAATAGGTGGTTGTGTGGAATACCTTTTTCAGATATTTCAAATCGGAGGTCTTCTGTTATAAGTTTTTAGTTACTCAATTTTGTCACTTAAATCTTTGGCCAAAGACATTGGCTCTTTGGTTAAAGATATGCTAGTGCTTATTTTGTTGGAGTGGCTATTGCATGATTTCATTGTTCTTCCTGAATTTTAGGCCATTACTTCATCAACTTAATGGAAGATGACATTTCGAAAGTTGTTTTGTGTTTTTAGTCTTTGATCTTGTCTAGCTATGGTGGCCTTGATCGGACTCACTGGTGGATGTGCAATGTGGTAGCAGCTTAAAATCATTCTTATACATTTCAATGGCTTTGCTGATAGGATAGACATTTTAGATAGTTTGCATAAGTAAAAGAACATTTTATATCACATAATGAGTATGAGTGGATGTTAGTTGGTTCATCTGGTAAAACCCCTTGGGGTGTTACAAGAGGTTTGGCGTTCAAATTCCCTCTCACACCAAATTAGGGAGGTAACTTTTGAAAAAGGAAAAAATAAAAAAATAAAAACAGTTGGAGTTGACACTGAGAATATAAATTCATGGACTCTATTGTATCGTCAGAATCAGATGTAACCTGGTTTTCTCCTTTTTTGTCCTTAGTTCTGTTCTATGATATGTATATCTTAGATATTCGATGTAGTGCTTCTGGATATTGAGAGGGCTTCCAAGTTCAGCTTCCCTTATTTGATACTGCAGTTTTTTGCTTGATTATATAGAAAATTCAGATGGTACAGTACCGTTGATGAGTCTGAATTCCTTGTGTTATTTCACAAATCTTTGGATCCCGAACTGATTCTACTGGAAATACTCTTTCATAGTATCGAATTTGGCTTACTAATGTTGCAATTTATGACGAGTCTTTGCTAAGATATGTTTTGTCGGCTTTATGAGGAAGTCCTTCAAGGTGATGAGGGCTTGAGTAGTAGAATTAAGCAATGCAAGATCTTTGTTGACATAGCTGATGCAGAACAAACGACTTAAGATCACTGCAGCATATTTTTTTGACTGGAAATAAATGAAAATTTTATTTCTCATGTGGATTGATTGTTTGGTAACCTCCACCTAATATATATTTGTTTAAGTTTGTTGTTTTATTTAGGTCATTTGGTCTTAATATTGTTGTGTGATTATTAAATCTTCAGCATGTCTAGATTGCTTTCTGTGAAATACTTATATGATCCACTTGGTGCCTTTAGGGTCTCGTGAAACTTGCTGATTTTGGTGTTGCCACAAAACTAACTGAGGCTGATGTTAACACGCATTCAGTTGTTGGGACACCATACTGGATGGCCCCTGAGGTACTTCTTTCCTACTTATATTTTTTTCAATCGTTATATTAGCCATTTTTTTTACTAACTGATTGTTGGAGTGTTGTTTTTACTCAATATTTCATTTTGTAGTGAAAGAGATGATCATTGTTGATTTCTCATTACTTGCAAATCTATTTCACCTTTTATGCTAAACTTAGTTCTTAGCATTATAGGAATATGTGACTCCGAATATTGAGATTGGAAATTATATGTTTTTGTTGTCCTTGTGGATCTCTGATTGGCATTATTTCATCTTTACTTTCATTTTAATAAAATTCTTTTGTTTCCTATAAAACACATGTTTCAAGGTTGTTAACAGAGAGATAAAAGAGATACAGAATAAAAGAAAATAGAGAATATCTATTTCATGTAGTTGTGAACTAGTATAATGTTTATATAGGCTAGGATCAAAGATTTCTAATGAAACATAAAAAAACTTACATAAGAACTAGCTATTGACACCCTAAATTTCTTGTTTAGGTTTTAAGTATGGTAGAGGATTTCTAGTTTTTAGTTGTGGATTTACTTGAGGATATCTGTTTAGAATAGAAGCTGGGAAGCACCAGTGTTTGAGATGGTTAGCATACGTTTACAGCTTCCTTGTTGGTGAATTTTTTTGTGTTTTTTCATTCTTTTGTTTTTCCTTCTTATTTGTTCAAGAAACATGAGACAATTTCATAATAATAAAAAAAAAAATGAAGGGGGCAGATCAGTAGTCCACCATAAAGGCTCTAAGAGGTACAATGGATTTGTTGTATAATTGTGCGCTTGCGGGTGGTGAAAAAGGAATGGTTATAGGAATGTATGGTTTTCCTGATCTTTTGGGTAATTTGGCATGAAAGAAATGGAATTTTGGGAGATGATTGGGGAAGGGGTTTGATTTTTTGGTGAATAGAGCTTGGTTTTTGGCATCTTCATGGGCTTTGGTTACGATGTGAATTCAAGATCTCTTTCTTGTCCATGAACCCCAATCAGAATGCTGTATTGTTTTCGCTTGTTGTTGTGCTTCATTGGTTTTGTAATGTTTTATTTTGATATGGTGGACAGCTTGTTTACCTAATTGAACTTTTCTCTTATGTGTGTTGCTAGGATGTCTGATGTTGGCATTTGCATGCAAGGATCTGTCATTAAGGCCTGTTTTAAATGAGAGTGAATTCCAGCCCCACTTTTTTTTTTTTATAAATTCTTTTCATCAATTCTCTTGCTTTGGAAATTGTAAAATGGGATAATAGCTTGCTTAAGGATGACCCTAGTTGCATGAATAATCCATGTGCTGGTGCTCTTGGCGTGAAAACTGTGACTTTCAGCCCACTTAAATTTTGTGGCTTGCAGCATTGTGAATGCGCAACTCATGATCCCTATTTTGATAAATTTTGGGAAGCTCTCAGTGCCTAAAAAAGTGATGAAAATCATAGTTTAAGGATGGACTCAAAAATACATTCTAATTGTTTCACCACAAACAAAGTTTAAAGAAAAATGATCTTCATCTAAACATTTTAATTACCAAGACAGAGTTTTGTCGTTATAGATTCAATTATTTTCTTTTTCTTGTCTGGGTCATTTTGGTTTGAATAGAAAAATTTTAATGTAATTTAATTTTCTATATAGACCTGTTTTAGGTTTTATGATACTTATCTGTCATGTGTAGTTGATATTTGCTATATTAAGTTGGTTTAGATTGTCTTTGTTGTGACTGCAAAAGTAAATGAAATAAGTGCTTAGATATTTGAAGCTGTTCTTAAGGTGTCTATGGCATCATATGAAGCTGAAATATGATCCAGGTGATTGAGATGTCTGGAGTTTGTGCTGCTTCTGACATTTGGAGTGTTGGCTGCACTGTGATCGAACTTCTTACGTGCGTGCCTCCTTACTACGATCTGCAGCCTATGCCGGCTCTATTTCGTATTGTTCAGGTTTGATATATAGTTTCTTTATGGCTATCATCTATTTGTCAGGATGTGGAAGCAATGCTTCCTGTAAATCCTGTGAGTTCCCTTGTCATTTTTCTTTGCCACTAGTCTCTTTTGCTTCACAATCTCGTATTGTTTCCCCTGGTGGATTGTTTTGATCCACAGTACTCTGAGAATGGCATCATTCTGTGTTGGAACTTTTTATTGTTGTTATAGTTAAGTTGCTTTGAGCAATGGTAAAAAAATTCATTGTGTGTTCTCCTCCTTTTCCTTTTAAATCATTTCAGGATGAGCGTCCTCCAATACCTGATAGCCTATCTCCTGACATCACTGACTTTCTGCGTCAGTGCTTTAAGAAGGTAAAGTGCAAGATAAATCAAGACTTTATATTGTTCTTTTTAATTATTGTGAACTTTTTTTTGCTGCTCTAGTTGTAGATGAGTATTAATGTTTAACTGAAAGAAGTGTGTATGCACAATGTTTGAAAATTCTTTTGTCTATTTTTTTGCTAAAAAATTTTTTTGAAGAAATCTTTGACGCGCAACATTCCAAAACTCATTATTTCTGAGAAAGTACCATATAATTTATGCAAAACAAGCTTCCACATTTCTTCTTATTTATCTTGGTTATAAGAGTAGTCAACTTTGCACATAAGACATCTATTTAAGGGCAAAAGGCACCATTAATATGCTAGTCAGTTAAAGTTGCATTCTTTAATGACCCATTACTATGATTCGCTAATCATAGTTGCCGTTTGTACACCTCAAATCCCTAGAAAGGCAAAACTCTTTCTCTATACATCAAAAAAGCTTTTTGTATAGATTTTGGATTCTCCATTGGTTTTTTTTGTTGATTGTGTGGACAAATGGTCCATGACATGGATGTATCACTTTTTTTTTCATTATTTTTTGTGGAAAGATTCAATCCCTGATTTTCGGGGATACCGCCGCAGCAAGTAAGATTTTATTATTATTAGATGACTATGTTAATTCAGGAACAAAGAAATTCTGGAAGATTCCTGATATCTCTATTAGTTTGTTTCCTATTTTGAGTATCTCGTACTTGTATTTGTTTAATTTCCATTATATATAGTGTGTATGTTTATCATTGATTAATAAGAATTATTCTCTTCTCTAAAATCTTCATTATTTATGCAGTTTTCGGTTATTGAAATAAAAAAGAAAAAAATTTGTGGGAACTTTCTGTGTATCTGATGTAACTGGTTTTAAGTCTAGCAACAGTTTCTGATAAGCGGTAACTTTGAAAAACATTCGCTGATAGTGTTGTTAAGTGCATTGCTACAGTATGAAACTACACAGGTAGTTGTTTTGCCACATTACTCGCTTGATATGTAATAAATCTTTCATGGTTTTGATTGAGAGCAAGTTGATGCTACACAAGATTATGCAGGCACCAAGAATAATCTTACTAGGCTTTAAATATAAACTGCTTTTTGGACATGTTTAAGGCTGACTAATGTAAAGAATTCCAATCAGATAATGTAACTGCATTTAAAATTTTAAGATAATCCATGTCACCCAATGTTCTCTTTGAGTTTGGTCTTGATTTTCTTTCAACAATATCCCAATAAGGTGCAAATACACAGCATGTTGTTTGGTCATATAACTTTAGGAAATTTCCTAACTTAACATGAATTAATATTAAAGTGAAGGAAAGGTTTAATGAAGCTGATCCGTTACTATAGAGGAGGATGGAAGTTGGAGACCTTGGGTATCTACTCTTGCAAGTCATATCTTGGTTGGTTGATTCATAATCCACTTGAAGATGACTTCATTCTTGTTATTTAAATTATGGAAAGGTAAAATTCCACCTAAAGTTCCCTTGTTTTTGTGGGCTGTAGTGCTAGGCAGATCAAGACAAGGCAAGTGATCAAAAAGTTTCAAATGATGTGTTTTCCGCTTCTTGGTGTGACATGTGTTGGCAAAATGATCAGACCATTAATTATCTTTTCCTTCATTGTGATATGTCAAGATTGTGGGCTAGAGTGAGTAATAAAGGTCAAGATTTCTTAGGCTAACAGAGTTCTTGTAATTTCTTACTCTCGAAAGATATTATTGGTTTTCTGAAACGGAAGAAAGCCAAAATTTTGTGTAGTTGCATTGTTTAGCTCTTTTAAGCTTCTCATGGCAAAGAGAGAAACAATTGTATTTTTGGAGAGAAAGGGAAAGAAAACATAGATGGCTTGTGGGATAGAGATTGGCTTTTTTCTTCTCTCCCAGCTTCGGTTTCTAAGGTCTTTAAAAATTGTTCTTTTTTCTTCATACATCTTAACAGGGAAGGGTTTTTGGGTTAATCTTGTATAGATTTTTGGTTAGGGGAAGGAGAGATCTCTTAAGGGTGGTTGGATAGGTTTTGCATAGGATATTTACCTTCCCCGAATTTTAATTTTTTGCTTTTCTATGTGGACATCTAATCCACTTTGGTAACTGTTCTCTTTCTGCAATCAAAATCTGATACAATGCCTTGGAGGCACCATGCATCTAACACCTTAGCCATAGGACTTAAGCTTCCCGGCCTTGATTCTAGTGATACCTTTCTTTTATGCAAAAGAATCCCAAAAAAGCAAAGAATGTTATAGACTGTCAGGATTTGGAAAAACTAGAAAGGAAGAGGAATAAATAGACAGAAAACAAGGCGCTCAAGGGAAACAACACTCAATTAAGAACCCTTTATTCTTTTGATTTGAAGTGGAGTGTATCAGGGGTAAAAGGACAGATCTTAAGTAACCATGCTCCCATGTACATCTCATGCTTTTCTCCAATAAGCCACTAACTGTAACATCAAGGGATAAGCTGGCTCACTATGAGCATCAATCAGACTGAAAAGCAGCAGGTTAAAGCAAATAAGCCCTCTAAAGGGGAATGATCCAGTTTTACAGTTGCTTTTGCTCATGAGACATGAGCTTAGAGCGTAGAACTTCCTCTTAATTAGCCATGAGGGTGCCTTGCAATTCTTTTGATTTTGTCATTGGGGAGTTGATGGTTTATAAACATGATTATGAAGCTTCTAATTTGTACATAGATAACGGAAGGTTTTAATGGTGGTCTTGGAATAATGAGAGGATGGTTTACTCATAACATGAAGCGGAATTATCATATGTTTGATGGACTTGTCCACGAAAACTGCCTTGTGATGTGTAATATATAGTTATCTCCACCATCCTTTAGATGACATATTGTTGCTTTTTCCAGGATGCTAGACAGAGGCCTGATGCAAAGACGTTGCTTTCTCACCCTTGGATACAGCAGCAGCGTGGCAAGCAGATATCTCTACAGTCTTCTATTCGCCGTAGTGGAACAATGAGGTACGTATTATTAGCATTATTTTGATGAGAAAAAAATCTTGATTTATATTAAAACAGTATGGGGAGTACAGAAAGTGAACAAGCTGTTGACAAAAGCCTGGATCATCCAGGACAGAACCTCAAAATGTATGCAAAATAAAAATATTAATGCCAGAAGGCTGACAGTGTAAACTCATTAAACAAATCTCCAAAATTAAAAAATATGGATATTCAAACTGGCCTGGAACCCCTTCCCAATATAACTTTGTAAAAATTAGAAGTGTCTTGAAATGAGTTAGGTATTATTAATTGTTCCGTATACTATGGGTACCTGTTGTGGAAGGATATTAAGTTCTTGATGCTCATGCTCACTTGTAATGATTTCAGTCTTGATGCCAATTCAAAATTTCGTACTTGCTTTAAGTGCTTTGTGGTCCCTATTGCACATTTGTCTTAGGAGTTTTGATATCTATTTATTTCATTGCATTTTGTTTAGTAAAAGGATCAGTATTTAAAGTGTCACACATCTGCTCATACAACAGTTCAGTTTGATTTCTTTAGGCTTGGAGAAATTATTAGAATTCTGTCACTTTTACTACTCATTAACTTTCTGACAATTTACTCAGTTTCTTACTAGAAGATTTTCCTACAACTTCAATATTTTCCATCATTATTGTTATTATTCTTGCTGCAGCATGAAGGGAATTCAATCCTTTTTGTTAATATTTAATTTCTTGGGTCTTGCTAAACTTAGACACATGATTTTCTTGGGTCGTTCTAAACTTAGGCAGATGATTTTAAATTTATAGTCTCTTTTCCATAAGTGTTAATCCTATGCCTATTGGTTTTACCCACAAGTTCTGTACTTAGGCTGTCTAAATTTTATCCTTTTCTGTCTTGGCAACACTTCAATTCCTAAATAGGAGAAGATAGATATTCTTTTCCAGTGGCACTTGGGTTCTTAATGATGAATTCAATTGATGTTTGGCATGGTTTCATTATGCCCTAAGTTTTGTGGATGCTAATAAAATATATAGCTCAAGAATATTGATAAAACTGCATAACTTTATTGGGTTTTATTTTCTGATAGGAAATACATTGAATAATGGGAGGATTGGTCTTGGGTTAATTTTGCTTTTGGGTAGCATTTTTAATTGTGTTTGTGTGTATGTATTCTTCCACAGGTTGACTTTGGGGGGGAAGTTGGGATTTTACCGTATAGCTGGTAGTTAGCTCTTAATGGGCCTTGTGGACATCTTGACTACAATATTTTTTGTGGAGATCTTGACTGTAATAATTTTTTAATATGGTAGTAAAAGTGTCCTATGAATGGTTGCTAAAATTATCTGTAGCATCCAACACCAACATACCTGCTCTCTCTTTTTAATCCCACTTAGCTGATCTTGTTTGTTTGTAGCATTAGATGTTTGCTTTCAAGCTTTGTGTTGAGCAGATACAAGTCCATTTACTATATTGAGTCTGAAATACTATCTTGCAGGAATTTTTTCGAATTTGCTTCATGTTGGGTTGGGTGAACATTATGCTATATTCCTGGATTTCATTGAGAGATTTAATGCATGGGAATCCGGTGGCCTATAAGGCCTTTACTGCTGCATTGTTCCAATTTGAATACTGTAGTAGATGTAGCCACTGTTGTATAGCCCATGATTTATTATTTTGTACTACAGCAAGACTCTTTTGTTCTTTTTAGGCATTTATCTGTCTAGACTTACTATTGGAGTTCGTTTCACTTATATTTTTTGTTATTGTATGCTATTTCATTAAAAATGTGTTTCTTTTAAGCAGAAATATCCAGGAAGATGGTTCAACAGATGCAGATATTTCCAATGAAGATAATCAGAGAGCCGGTGAAAGCCTTTCAGTAGACAAAGCAGAAGTAGTTGAAACAGTGGGGGTATTTTCTACTTGAACTTTCTTTGAAGCAACTGTGTACCCTTTGTCAAATGCTGGAAACTGAGCTGATCACACAGCAAAAGAAATTGAATTCATAAAAATTGAGAAAATACAAAATAATCAATTCTGTTACAACTGATTCTCTAATCTTTAATTTAAGATGAAGCAACAGGAATGTCCTTTTATTTTGTTAGTGCTTTGGATCTTTGAACTTTCAGGGCTCCAGGAAAGAGTTATTATCACTTGAGGCTGCTCATTTGAGTAAATCTGATAAGGAACATTCTTTAAACGGTAATCTTGTTGAGGAAGGAGCAGAGAATCTAGAAGATGATCTTTTATCAGATCAAGTTCCCACCTTAGCCATTCATGAGAAGTCATTTGTACGAACGGGATCTGGCAGGCTATCATTTAATAAAATAGTGGCTACAAATGATCCAACTGAGCTTCAGGAGATATCAAATATCAGCTATCAGGATGAAGTGTTGATCAATGATGAGGCTGGATCTCCTGAATCAAGACGGAAAAATTCAGCTAGTAAACATGGAGGGAAAGGAACTTCCAGCAACTTTGATGGTAAATTTTTGGGTTTTAGTCCAAAAAACCAAAATAACAGTCTTCAAAAGGTAATCTTATGCTATTTTTTTTTCTTTTTAATGGTCTGGATTTTGAGTATGATAACTTAATTTTAATCTAAGAAGTCATACTCTTTTTCATTTATCTAAGTCTGAAATCTGAATGGAGACCTGCATTTTCTCGTTTCAGTAATAGAAAGCACTTGTATATCTATATTTACTGGTGACCTGTTGTTTCACGAGTTTCTTGAATGATACATGTTTTGAACAGTTTTCTTATCATTGCTAAGCAGGAAAAAAGAAAGGAAAGTGAGCTTAATGGCCTATATTAACCTCTCCTCTCACTGTAATAATTTGTTAAAAATGAAAGTGATAACTACGGTCTTTTTCTTTTCTTTTTTGATAACTTGATGGTGAAGTCTGGCAAAGTTTGGCATGGATTTGAGTCTAGTCAGAGTTTGATTGCTGTTTTAGAACGAGAATCTAATGGATCTGTGTAACTCTCATTTTCGAAGGATGTAAAAACATTGCCGACCTTGGGAGGGAATGAGCTAAGTAGGTTTAGTGACACTCCTGGAGATGCTTCTCTGGATGATTTATTTCATCCTTTGGAGAAAAGCCTGGAGGATCGGGCAGCCGAGGCTTCAACATCTGCATCCACATCGCATGTGAACCAAAGCCGTGCGTTGGTGTCTGATGCTGGGAAAAGTGACCTGGCTACAAAATTGCGAGCTACAATTGCGCAAAAACAAATGGAGAATGAAATGCGGCAGACAAATGGTGGTAGAGACCTGTTTCGTGCAATGATAGATGTTTTGAAGGATGATGTGATTGACATTGATGGTTTGGTATGATTGAAATATTGAGTTCATGTGGATGATTTTCTTTAATGATTCTGACATGATTTCGTTTAATTTTGTTTGCAGGTTTTTGATGAAAAATTGCCTGCTGAAAATCTTTTTCCTCTACAGGTACTCAACATTTTTATTGTCATAAACACCCTCGACAGATTTGTTATTAATGCTTTTTGTACTCAATTACTATGCATTTTGTAGAGTATGTAGTGGTATTCTGATTACTATTCTCTTTATGATCTGTTGGTTGGTTGTACAATGACTTATTTGTGCATATGTTTGAAGGTGGGAGTAAGTGTTGCTTCTCAAGAGAATAGTTAAGCCAGTTATGCTCTAATGCTCTGTTTAACTTGGATTATGTAATGGTGTGTTGTCCTGCTTTTCGCTGTTTGAAGATATTAATGGCAGTACTTTTTTCGCATGTTTTATTTTTATATATACAGGACTCGAACTATCCTCATATTTGTGCAATAAGTTACTGAGTATTTGCTTTTGAATCTGCTTTAATATATCCTAATTTGTTACTGGTTACATTGATGAGTAACCAATGACCACTTTATCTCTTCCATTTGCTATGCAATTCAACATCTCAGTTTGTGTTCGCTTAGGAATTTCTTATGAGGTAAATACTTTGTAAACAAATAATAAAATCTACTCAAGTACCTTTAAAAATCTTGTTGCAATGGGCCAAAATAGTACATACAACAATAAACATGCAATAGAAAGATAAATCACCGGGAACTACAACACAATTCAAGTGATTTGCTTGGTTCACCAAATTTGTCAGGTCCAAGAAGGTCACCGATTTGAATAGTAAAGAGAATAACAATAATACAAGGTATACCCAAATCTTCTTACTTTTCTCTCAGACTAGATCTTATAACCTAGCAACTCTTTTTGTTTTAGGGTTTCCTTTGTTGCTCTTTTTTCTTTCTCCTACTCCAGAATTAATTCTCTATCCCCTATGCGAAGTGTAAAATATCATATTTTTCTAGGACTAATATTTAAATTCATTGTACAAGCTGTATTGAAACTTGAACAAGGTAAATCCAACAAGAAACTACTAATAAGAAATTTATTGGGAAACCTCCTTAAAAAAGATTGCAAATCCTTCTTGAATAGGAGTCATTTATCCAAACTTTATCTCCTCTGAAAATTTGTGTCTTGGCTTAGCAATCTCCATCCTTTCTTTTCACAAGACTTTCAAGTTCATTCCTCTTGATTTATTAGTCGTCTCTTTGTATTTGTAGTTTCAATGCTCATTTTGGTTTTCAACTTAACAAGGTTGACTTCAGTCATGGCAATTTGATGTGTTAGGGTGATAAAATGTATGCACTATTCTTTTCTTGAGCAGAGGAAGTATTTTGTCTTTTCTCTTTTGTATTTCCTTCCTTTGGCTACTTAACAGAGATTTGACATCACTAGGAATTGGAATTTCCAGTATCTCCCCATCACAGCTATTCGCGATAGTGTTATAACTTTTAATGTACAGGAATTATCCCACAGTTCTATCTTTCTTTTTAGCAAGCTTGTTTTCAGTCTCTGTAGTTATTTGCCCATGGCTTCCAATTGATGTCAGGATTCATTTGGAAGATTTAAACATATAATCATCATCTCTTGAACTGTATATTCAATCCTTTGTGTCTGTAGCTTTTTGGAATCTGCTTCATAGATCAACAGATGTCGTGCAATTAGACTATGCAAGCTTATTATATTTTTACTATTTTTCAATACAGACTGGTTTTGAAGCTTTTATTATGTTTTTGCTGGGTAGGCTGTTGAATTTAGCAGATTAGTTGGGTCCTTAAGACTGGAGGAATCTGAAGATGCAATTGTGGCTGCCTGTCAGAAACTTATTGCCATCTTTCACCAGCGTCCTGAGCAGAAGATTGTTTTTGTTACCCAGCATGGTTTGCTCCCTCTAACGGAATTGCTTGAAGTTCCTAAACCTCGTGTATGTCCGTGGCATTAAGCTATGGATCTTTCAATTTCTTTTAATAATGTTTCCTCAGAAATTAGCAGTGTACTTTAATATTTGTTGTAATTGCAGGTTTTATGTTCTGTTCTTCAACTAATAAACCAGATCATAAAAGATAACTCTGATTTCCAGGAGAATGCTTGCCTTGTTGGTTTGGTAAGTAGTATGTTCATTCAAGTTCCTTAATTCCAAAGTTGGACATATTGTAGAGCCTGTTTCTTTTGACTGTTTTCTCTGAGACTGTCTTTTTTGTTTTATAAGAATGGATCTCTTGTTCACTTCCTTCTGTAAACCTTAGGAATACATTTTTCATTTCCTTGTCCAAAAATGAAAATAGCGTGGCATTGTTAAGTTGGTTGAAAATGAGGCCGACTTTCCTATGTAATATGCTAGTTTTGTATCAATGGACCATTATTCTAATAGAAAATAAAGGGTTACAAAAGTGCACTGGATGTCAGCAAATGAGCAAAACCTTGCTGAAGAGGGTAAATAAAGCTAGACTCAAAAAATTATGTATGCTGTCTGTGCATTATAAACAAAATTTCTGAAGATGTTGCAGCAAAACTACCCTCTAGAAGACTGAAATAGGAACCCCTTTGCAATTCAGGCTAATAAAAAACAAAGATGTGTAACAGAAGTCCTTGGAAATGGAAGGCCAAAGGGGATGCAAAAAATGGATTTTGTCATACAACCAATTCACTTGCTATTCTCTATATGCATTCGTGCTAATTTTTAGGTTTGACCTTTTGATGGCAAAAACTGAGAAAACTGTCATCATAATGGTCTCTCTCAAAATTTTCTGGAGTGGGGGGACTGGTGCAAGACCTCTACCTTATCTAATCAGTCTAATCAATATCTTTTCTGATCTTTAACTTCTTGGTTCAAAGCAATAACATCCTTCATCCGAAGCGAACCAGATGATTTTGGCTTGGCTGTACAATTTTGCCCTTAAATAACAAGCAATTGAACGATGGTGTTGCCTAACAAAATAAAAGTTATCAGTGGAAGATTGGAATTTTGATGATGCTAGAACACCTATTTGCTACTGTAGTATCAGTAGTTATTTCTAGCACTGCTGCTCACAATATGTGTTTAATATTTCTATCTCCCTGTCCTAGTCTAAGATATGAGGGCTATACTTTTTTCTAAACTAGCTGCATTCATACTAATTTTTAAGCTGGACAATAGATCCCTATTGTGACGAGTTTTGCGGCACCTGATTGTCCCCGGGAAGTTCGCATGGAGGCAGCTTACTTTTTGCAGCAGCTTTGTCAATCTAGGTTTGGAGTTTTATCCTTTCTCTGGTTGTAATTTTCTTGCTTCTCTTTGGCAAAAAGGGATTAGGACATGAGGCTTCTTCTCTGCAGCTCCTTGACATTGCAAATGTTCGTAGCTTGTCGTGGAATACCTGTTTTGGTGGGTTTTTTAGAGGCTGATTATGCAAAGTACAGGTATGTAATTCTTTCTACCTCTATGTGACAGTTGTTGTGAGATATACTAATGAATGCTAATGAATATAGAAGTAAGTGACTATTCTTTGCAAGGAAGAGTATCCAATGTAAAACTGCTAGAAATAATGCCGGTCATCCTGTGTTAACAGATAATGATAGCATCCATCAGAATTAATTGTATTCTATTTAGAGTACATTGACTAGGTTTCCTTAAATTTCTACAAAGATGCTGCCTTTACACTGTATAAACATCTGGGGTTACCACGTTTGAGAACATTGTTTAGACATTTGAATTTAGCCATCTAAATGAATGGTTTGAATACCGGGTAAACTGAATAAAATTCCTCTTTCTGTGCAATATTTGAGATATCTATTCAATTTAAGTTATGAATTAGAATTATCTTCTATGAGAAACAGTCTTTAGTGGAAAAACATTAAAAATTATCCTTTGGAACAAAGTTATTCTGGTAGAGATGGTCCAAAATTGGCTCCTCATTCAAAAGTTTGATTTTTGAAGTTTCTATGGTGTTTTTGCATCAGTTCTAGTTGAAACTAAAAGGTTCTATATTATGATCATATTTCATGGAAATTAGTCATTCTTGTAATAAACGCTTTTGGTTTTTAATTTGTTCATTTTTTTACCAATTTGATAACTGCAGTCAGCACGTGTTTCCGCTGTGGCACCTAAAATTTTTGAACGTTTTATTAACCTTATTTTTGTGTCACTTCCACCCGCACTAATTCGGTTTCTCATTTGCATTTAAAGATTTCATAGGTATTTTGCTTCATTTACTTTGATAGTTTATATATTTACTTTTTTGATATAAAAACTGATTACACTCCTCATATCCAGGGAAATGGTTCACATAGCTATTGACGGAATGTGGCAGGTCTTTAAGCTTCAGCGATCAACCCCAAGAAACGATTTCTGTCGTATAGCTGCAAAGAATGGGATTCTGTTTAGGCTTATCAACACTCTTTACAGCTTGAATGAGGCGACTCGACTAGCTTCTACATCTGTTGGGGGTGGATTTTCAGTAGATGGGTCAACTCAACGACCACGGTCTGGTCAATTGGACTCTAGCCATCCTCTATTAACTCAAAGTGAGGCAGCCCTTAGTTCAGCTGATCAACCTGATGTTCTCAAAGTTAGGCATGGAATGATTGATCATCCCTTGTCAACTGGGACACAAGAACCTTCAAGAGCTTCGACTTCTCATTCCCAGAGGTCCGATGTCAATCAGTCAGATCACCGATTTCTTGCCGTGGATAATGATAGATCTCAATCTAGCAATGGAGTCCTGGATGCGACAGTTGCTTCCAAATTGCCAAGCCCAACTTCATTGGAAAAAATTGCCAATTTAGCAACCAAGGAACCTTCAGCAACTATGTCTAAAGAACGAGATCCGGATCGATGGAAAGTTGATCCTTCTCGAGCAGAAATTGACCTCAGACAGCAACGAGTCACTAATGCTGCTAATAGGACATCCACTGACAGACCTCCAAAATCACCAGAAGGTGCATCAAATGGGTTTCCTACTTCAATATCTACCCAGTCTGATCAAGTTCGACCCCTGCTTAGCTTGTTGGAGAAGGAACCGCCCTCTCGTCATTTCTCTGGCCACTTCCCAGGGCTGGAGAGACATGAAAGTATACTGCCCCTACTGCATTCATCTAATGAAAAGAAAACCAATGGTGAACTAGATTTTCTGATGGCTGAGTTTGCAGGTGATTGGCTTTTATTAATATACTTTTTTCATGGGTTTTTATAAGTTTGTAAAAATGAAATGAGAACTTGAGAGTAGTTCTGAGAAACTTATCTTTAGGAATTTTGCCTAGTATCCTTAGAACATCTGTATTCTGGAGTGTGTGGTCAAGTAGCATCTGGACATCAAATTTTGCATTGAGCTTTATTTCTGCTTTCTTCCTGCATTTGTCTATGGCCAATCTATATGGTTTTTTAGTGGTAGTACTGCAGACTTCAGCTTGAGTCTCTTGAAGGACCTTGTCATCATGGTAACCTTCCATATTGTCTAGCATGCAGACTACCAAAAAAGAAAAAATCATTAGTATTTTCCTTTCATTGTCTAAATCCTATTATTTCTTTCTGTGTCGTCTTGGTTTTTTTTAACTTTTGTAGTATCAGTATTTGACTTTTTGAATAGGCACGCTTAATTTGGTATCACTTGGGTAAATGATTCCTTTATAATTTTGCAGAGGTTTCTGCACGGGGAAGAGAGAATGGAAATCTTGACTCTACTAAACTTTCACATAAGACAGCAACTAAGAAGGTGAGGCCACAGTCATCTAATGAGGGAGCCACTTCCATGTCTGGGATTGCATCACAGACAGCATCAGGTGTTCTCTCTGGTTCTGGTGTTCTCAATGCAATACCAGGTAGTGCAACATCATCCGGGTTGCTATCCCATATGGTATCAACATTAAATGCAGACGTAGCTCGAGAATACCTGGAAAAGGTGGCAGACTTGCTGCTTGAGTTTGCTCAAGCAGACACAACTGTTAAATCCTACATGTGTAGCCAAAGCTTGCTTAGCCGTCTTTTCCAGATGTTTAATCGAATAGAACCCCCTATTCTTTTGAAGGTACTGAAGAAAATTTATTTAATCATTAGTTTTCATGTCTTCTAATTCATCCTATACCTTATAAATAACACTGCTTGTTTTTCTTTTAGATATTGAAGTGTATTAATCATTTGTCAACCGATCCAAACTGCTTGGAGAATCTTCAGCGTGCAGATGCAATCAAGTATTTAATCCCGAATCTCGACCTCAAAGATGGGCCTCTTATATATGTGATACATAGTGAGGTTGGCATTCCTAACATATATCCATTCGAATCTGTACCATTTGATGATGCAAACTGGATTTATGTATACTTTTGTCTGTGTAGGTTTGGTTTTTGGTAATCTTTTTTAAGAACTGTTATATGATAATATTGTTTGGTTATTAAATATACGACTGGTTAAGCAACCTTATGAATTATATTTTGATGAGCTTTATGGGCTGCATTTTTATTTCCT
>CP135584.1:5315150-5358183 GCA_032401905.1 Swietenia macrophylla | reverse complement strand
TAAAATAATATATAAGATTGAGTAATTTAAATATTATTTTGAACTAATTTTTAATTTAATTACTTAACTAAATTAAAAAAATCACAAAAAATTAATAATTAAATAATTAAATTAAAAAGTCAAGTTTTAAAAGAATATATAAGATTGAGTAATTAAAATATTATTTTAAACAAACTTTTAATTCAATTATTTAACTAAATTTAAAAGAAAAGAATCATAAAAAGAAATTAATAATAATTTAAAGTTAATTAATATTTAATTAATAATAACTATAGCCTAAAAAATATTAAATTATTTTATCATTTTTAAATAATATATCATTAAATATAAATAGTTAAATTAAAAAGTCACTGTCCTAAAGAATTAACATTAATTTTTTAATATTATTTTTTATTTTAATTGCTTAACTAAATTTTAAATAAATATAACATAAAAGATGATACATTTAAATTATTAAATAATATAATTAATTAATAATATAAAAATAAATTAATTATAAAAGGTAGAAAACGCTCTGGCACGGGACACCAGGGCAAAGTTAGCCAAGCGTGTCAAACTAGGGGCTGACATGGCCTGGTGTTAGCGCACCTGCACGTGCCCCCAAGCTTGCGTCTTCTTCCTTGCATTTCTGCTTTTTTTTTTTTTTTTGGGTCGGATTTTTCACATAAAATAGCCAAAATCTTTTCTTTTTTAATAAATATAATAATTTACACATATATTTTATAATATCTACATATTTTAACTATTATTTTTTATAATTATTATATTTATAAATATTATTAATTAACTATAAATTAATACATATAAATATTTTTAAATTTATTAATAAAATAAAAATTAATAATATAAATATCATTAATTTTTTTTATTTTTATTATTATCAAAATTTATTTATCAATTCATACGTGTGTATTTTTAAAGATGAAAAAAGCGAAGAAGAATATGAAGAGAGATAAAGAGACGTAAAATGTAAAAAGGTTAATTTTGAAATAAAATTATTAATATAATTTATTTGTGTAAATAAAATTATTAAAATATATTATTTTAATAAAAAAATTTTAAAATTATTTATAAATATAAAAAATATGAAAATTAGATTATTTTTAAAATTTTTCCTCAATCGTCTACGATACCATCGTACACTGCCCCGAGATTCGTTAAATAAAACATTGGTTGTTCGTGTTTTGGTGTCAAGAGAAAAGCAAACTTGGGAATAAAAATAAAATAAAATAAAATTTTTTGTGTGATAAAATATTGGTTGTTCGTGTTTTGGTGTTGAGAGAAAGGCAAACTTGCGACAAAAAAAAAAATAGAAATTCTTTGTGTGTGTGGGTGTTTAAAGTGGGAGTAATTATGGGGAGGCAAAATTGGTTTAAAATGGCAAAACTAGTCATCTTGATCTGCATTGAAATTGTCATATGCTCGCATGCATAAAGATTTAATCTTTATTCTCCTTTTAATTTAAAGGACCATAATGCATAAAACTTATCCTATAACCCTAAAATTAACGAGGTAGTTTCCCCATGTACACCGCACATAAGACTCCATTCAATTTCCTCGCTGATGCTGCAGTAGTATGCTGGCCCTGGCTACTACACAGGCGAAGTACCAAAGGCAAGCTGATGATAAGGAATTTACTCCTGCTGCTCCTGGCTTGGGTTCTGGCCCTGTCATCCATAATCGTTGAATGCGAAGTAAACAGTGTCGGAGAATGGCGGATCCTTACCAAACAGAACTTTTCTTCGGCGATCCGACTCCACCCTCACATCCTCCTCATAGTCACAGTTCCATGTATACTGTTACATTCTTTCTGTTTAATTCATCATGATTTCTTCACTTATTCTTTTCAATTTATCTTTATAGTTCTTGGAAATTGAATCCACAGGGTCCGGAGAATCTCGATCTTTGACCAAGGAACTGAGCAATTTGGTTGCTGAAAGGCGAGATGATTTCAGTTCTCTCAAGTTTATGGTTATATATCGAAACACTGAGAAGACGCTGGCACATGCTGTCGGCGCTGCTGAGGGAATAACGGTTTTGTATTATCATCATTCTGTATCTTACAAGTATCAAGGAAGACTTCGAGCACAAAATATTTTGTTTTCTGTTTATCCTTATATGTCCATTTCGCCGGAACAACTTCCACTTAAACAGCTGACTTCTGCCGAGGAATTGGAAGCTTTTATTGAATCAACGGACAAGGCTTTGATTCTGTTTGAATTTTGTGGATGGACTCATAAATTGCTGGCCAAAGGAAGAAATAATGGCACTGAAAATGAAATTAACAGCTTACAAGGTAACCCTCCTTCAGATAACTTCTTTTAACCATGTTACTATTTGTTGGAGATAAATTTATTTATTACTGATATCTGTTTCCAACGAATTGGTGATTGAAACAATTTGTGGGCAGTGTCTACTTTGTATATGTATGCTTGCTCTTGCTTTCATTTTCTTTTTTCATTTCCTGCGGTTGTTTAGGTCTTGTAATCTCTTTGGTTGTTATTGTATTTTTATTTATTAGTTTTCTTTAAGAATATAAGTTAATGCTCTTGGTGGTACTGTTAATTTATATATTAATTTGAAGGGTGTAATATTAGAAGATGCTTAACTCTTGTTTGGTTCATTGTCTTTGTGATGGTTCTCATATGTTGTTGGATAATTAAGTACCTGTTTGTCAATGGCACTGACCTGAAGTTATTTGCAGGGAATCATTTTGGACTAGGCTCTAATAGAGAGACAGATGGAAACCAAATATCCAGAGATAAGGATCACAGGGGGGTGGCTGGTAGTTTCTTGCTTCATTAGTTGAAACTAATTGTATAAATTAGCAATGGAAAACTTTCTTGGGCAAAATTTATTGATATTCTTTCCTTTTAATTTAAAGTGCAGGGGACAGAGAATGGGAAGCTGAAGTGTGGTATTGAAAATGGGTTTAGTGGAATTCCTTGGATTGGGCAATCCAGTTTAGTAAATAACAGTGATCCCCTGGAGACTCAGAATTCAATATCTGGTGCTGGATTGTCCTGTAACTTTGAAGAGTTTGAGCATTTTGACTTGTTCTTCTCGAAGTTTGTGAATGCTGCAAGAGAGTTCTTCCTGCCTCCTGAAAGGCATAGATTTGGTTTGGTTTCTGATAGGTCATTACTCCAAAATCTTCATGTTGAAGATTCTGATTCATGGTTGGCTATGCTTTACTTAGCAGGGTGTCCCAGTTGTTCGAAGATTCTTAAAGAAGGGAATGACCTCAAGACTGCTCTGCAGACAGCCAATGGAATTGTTTCAGAGGTAGACCTCTATATTCTGTACTTTATTTATTGATTTTTGCTCCAAATCCAGTATGATTTTTTTCCCCCCTTAATAATTTTGTCTCGTGCTCAAAGTGCTGTTTGGCTGAAGCTTTATTGCATATATGACATAGTCAAGTTTGTTATTGATTGAAGAGATAAAGAGTTAGCTTGGCTAAGAATCACTAGATAGTAGCAAATCATAATAATTCGTCGAATAATATTTCAGAATTTATCTAACTTGTTTGTTTAAGGTCCCTCTTTCTTCCTTGCGGATATATTCAGTATTTTTTTTTATTGTATAGGTGGTGATGATCACCCCGGGGTATGCTAATCTTAGACAATTTTTTAATATACTGATTTACCATGTCAATACCTTCATTGCTTGCTAACTTTAAATCAGTGTGGTGGGATCAGAAAGTAGCTTGTCTCATTAAGCTTGACACTCACAAAGGTCTATTTTGTTCTTGCATTGGGTCAATTTCCCCTCTTTCAATGTTAATAGTCAACTTTCTCTTTTCGTGATATATTGTTTCATTTTTGTGTCATTCCTTCCACAAACTCGCATGTAGACCAACCAAAGCAGCATTTAATCATTAGTGAATGTAATTAATAATGCTGAACATTGTTGCAATAGATTCTAGTCAAGGTAGTTATGCTATTGTCAACAACAAAACAAGTACTTCTGCCTTAAGAATATTGATTCTTTTCTTACTCTTTATAAACATCACCCAATTTTTTTCTTCAAATGATTTGTGAACTTTCTCACTTCTTCTTTTGTGAAAATGCATGCTCTCCTTTTACAAGATATTATTTATCCTTCATTATTTTCAGTCCATGTAAATGTGAACTTACATTTACTCTATTTTATTTCTGTCCTTTAGCTTATCTTTTTTCTTCACCTTCAATTATCTATTATTGCTGTATGTTGTCATTCTAGCCTGCAAATTCCACTTGAATAATTGGTAGATATCTCTTTCTTGTAATGTAGCTAGATGGTGATGGCCGGGATCTTGACATCATTTTACCTGCAAATATGTCATCAATAGTTCTGTTTGTAGATAGATCATCAAGTTCAACAGAAACTAGAAGAAAGAGCAAGGAAGCTCTGGATAATTTTAGAGAACTTGCTCTACGCTATCTGATTCCCCATCAATTTGGTTGGCAGAAAAATTACCAGCCTGGAAGACACCCAGTCCAACCTAACCAAGCTTTGAGGAGAACATCTGGGCATCCTAAATTGAAGCCATCCCCAGCTGCTCAGAAGTTTAAGGATAAGATGTCCATCATGGTTCTAGATGAGGGTAAACATGTTAGTTTGGATAGCTTATCTGCAGAACTGCAAGGCAGTTCTTTGCATGAGATCTTGACATACCTTCTTCAGAAAAAGAAAGAAGCAAAGTTGAGCTCACTTGCAAAAGAGGTGGGTTTCCATCTTTTGTCTGATGATTTTGACATCAAAGTAGCAGATGCATTCACAGCATCACAAACTGAGATTCAGGCTAATCAAGTCTCAGCAACACCATCTGAGGAAGGCCTTGTTACAGTAAATGCTGATCTAGACAATGATCAGTTACCTCATGAGCCAAGTATATCTGCTGTGGAGCATAAGGAGAATTCCAAAATAACTGATGTATCTTCTTATCTCGACAAAGAGCAGACAGCTTTTGTTAGTACAGAAGGACAGTTGATATCTGAAGAATCTGATCAATATTTTCCGCATCATGATCTTGCTGCTGCTGAATATGTGAAGGTGGGAGAAGAAACTTCTTCACAGGCATACAAGTTGGAAGAACCTCAGCCTGATTTTCATGGTTTTAGGGGTTCCTTTTTCTTTTGTGATGGTAACTACCGCTTACTTAGAGCTTTGACTGGTGGGTCAACTATTCCAATTTTGGCAATAGTTGATCCCATCTCTCACCAGCATTATGTTTCTTCCACGGAGACAACTTTCAGCTATTCTTCAATGTCTGGTTTTCTTCATGGATTTCTTAATGGAAGTCTTCTTCCATTTCAACACTTTGAGTCTATTCCTCGAAACCCTCGGGAGGCCACTCATCCACCATTCGTTAATTTGGATTTCCATGAGGTGGACTTTGTCCCTCGTGTAACTGTTCATACTTTTTCTGAGCTGGTTCTTGGTCTAAATCAATCTGACAATGCAAAGGTTTTCCCTGCTTGGAATGATGATGTGTTGGTCCTTTTTACTAGTGGTTGGTGTGGGTTTTGCCAGAGAATGGAATTGGTTGTTCGTGAAGTATACCGTTCAATACTAGGCTACATGAAAATTTTGAAGAATGGATACAGAAATGGGCAAACAAATTTAAATGGTGGTAAGTGCACAGTTAAGTATTTTAAAACTTTTGCTGCCTATTAGTTCTTGTGTGTCAAAATTTTGATTTCCAAGTGAATGCATCTTTTAGTACTTAAAATGGGAAGTTTATCTTTAGAAAAAGCCTTTAATATGGCAAATGCTTTCCAAATATAGGTTCATTTATGGTGGTAATATTTGCTCATGTTCGCATTAGTATCAAATCATCAGGCTTACAAGTTATATCTACAAGAGGGAAACATGCCTGAATTTTTATTGGCTAGTTCCCTTGTATGTGCTGTATCTCTCTTTCTTTAGGAACCCTTACTATTTTGCAGGGGCGGAACTACTCTTAGGCCTAGGGAGCCATGAATAGTTCCTGTTTTAGATGTTCATATTTATAGCCTATTGGATAGATTACTAAATTGCAAAAACACCACCAGCCCAGAACAAGGATTTTTGCATAAACTTAGCTTCATAGGTCAGTTTGTCCAGTAAATGTTATTTAAATGGCTAAGAGGTTGACTTTGAGACCAAAATCCTCTTTTCTATTTCCCTCTCTCTAATCTCTCTTCAAGTTGGCTGTGCCTGCTTTCTTAAATTCCTATTTTAACTTTGGTTGGTTATTTAAAAGTTCAAAAATTGCATTACCTTTTTACCTTTCGATTGAAAATGAAAAATATTAATGGTACTTTTTACATTTATTATTTGTTTTGAATTTATAGTTGTGAAATTACTATTAGTCTTATTGAGCAAAGTAAATATTTTCTTTTCTTTTTTTTGAAAAATTGTTAAATAAAGAAATCCAATTTTATGACCTTTGAACGTTCAAAATTTTTATGTTATTTATATAATTATTTTGGTGGTATTCAATCTCATGAGTTTATTTTGCATTGTTGATATAGATAAATAAACTATATTGTACATTTAAAAGAAGATGCATGAAAAAAGTGTAGAATCAATCACACATAATTTTTAAGATTTTTAAAGATCATTGAGATTTCTAAAAGTATATTCGAGACAAATTATTGTATTAGTTTCTTCTGTAGTGATTACTTATATAAATTTAAATATATATTATTTTATGGACCCCTTTGCGTTAAAATCCTGGTTCCACTTCCACCCATGATATTTCTTAATCTCTGATATACAAGATATGAAGAATTGCTTTCTCATGTTGAATAACATTTGACATTCATAATTCTTGAAAATTTACGAGCTTGTAATCTGGCTTCCAAGACAATGACACCCAGAATGAGTGATTTTTCATATATAATGCTATTTATACAGCTTTCAAGTTTTTCTTTCCTCTTATCTTTTTCCAAAATCTATAAATTTATTAGCACTATTAATGTAGTTGCAGGCCTACATTTGCTTATGGTATAGTGTTTAAGATGGGAATCATCTATTCAAATAGTTATTGATATTTACTGCATTTTACTTACTGCCATATTTATTTATTGTGTAAATGTCTACTTTCTTGTATTTTCAGTGATTTCCTTATTGAGGGGTTTGGGGAGTCTTTCAAGAATTGCAGTTTTTATCCATTCATCAACTTGGAAATGTGAAATCATTGTTTATGATTTTGAAACATTTTCAACTGGTTATATATAGCCTTATATGGCCAACTAATGATAACACGCTAAAGTTCCAGGAACAAAGTAAAGAGGAAGAAGACAACTTTCGGGTATCTTGATACAGATCCTACTATGGATATGGGATACGGGATTACACTAAACTTAAAAGAAAAAAATCCCCAATTATGAAAACGTATGTAGAAAAATGGAAATATAGCCAAGAGCTTGTGATTCTTCTAGTTTCTTTGACATGGATGCTATGTGGAAATTTTGTGGAACACTATTAGGTTAGGTTGCCAAAAGTTGCTGGTTTCAAAGAATGGGAAGGGAATGATGTACTAGCAGCAGAGGGCACAAGGAATGAATTCTTTTATTTTCTCCACTATGATTAAGGAATTATTTCTTGGAGGAGATCTAATAGAAAATTGCAATTAGCAGCAAGATGCCTTTAGAGCCATAGATAACATTTACTAAGAGCTTTTAGATATTTCATTACTTGATGAATATTTATCTTATTGGATCCAAGGAAGACTAAAATGATAGAATATGTAGCTAGCAATATCAAAGGGACATACCAAATAGAACTATTGCTATAGGCCTAAAACTTTACCATGTTTTGGTGTACTTAAAGTAAAATGTGAGTGCATTACCACTAACAACCACGTTAAGGAGCCTCTAAATTTTGCAGCCAAATCTATGTCCCTTTGGACTTATTGTTTTGAAGCTTGGAGAAATAATTCTGAGGTCTACAGTACAGAAAATAAAAAATATGGGAAAATATACAAGTTAGGAAAAAGCAAAAGTTATCTTAATAGAAAGAATGGAAAGATAAAAAGATGGATTACAAGAAAATTGATAACTGTCATGTGCAAGTGCTGGATGTGAGGATCATCTTATGGATAAATTTCCTGTAAAGAATAAAAAGGTAAAATATCTTATGAATACTAAAAATATAAAATAACTGAGGAAGTAGGATATAATGACATGAATTTTAAATGGATTTTTTTTTCAGAGGATGAAGTTTATAATGTCTTATCCAAAGGCGAAATGATGATAGTGAGGAATAAAATTTTGATGTCGAGACACAAAGAAGCCTCAGGCAAGCAGTTTGCATTTGTGCTAGAGAACAAAAATTCCATTTCCAGCTGGGACCAATGGATGGTAGTTGTATAGATTACCAAAATTTTGCAGGATCTAACCAAAATTTTTTGTGCACCATTGTTATAATGTTAAATGTATACATTGTCTGCAGGTTCTACAATAAAAAAAAATTAAGCTTTTGGACTACTGACACATCTATTTTCCAATGCAATAGGAAACCTATAAACTGATCTCATTAGTGAGTATCCCATTTCCTTCATCCCGTAAGAAACTTAAAGTAATTGCTGTGATAGTTATGGAGATTACAAAGTCTCATTTTAAGAGACACCTTGTACCTCCACTGTGTGCCCTGCAATTAAAATTAGTTTATGCTGTTGAGGTTGGAATGTTGGATGGATACCATACCATGTATAATGAGTGCCTTAATAATTGTCAAATTAGTATTGCTCATGAACCTGGATTACTGCATCCAATATAGACCACGACATTACTATGGGACTAAACTTTCTTGTGCTGCTTATTACGGCTGATACAACACCTTCAGCAAATGAAGCACCTCATACCCACTTTTAATTAGTCTATTTCATTTACTACCAAGTTTAATAGGTAAAATTCCAGGTAAGTTTCTACTTTTTGTCAAAATGTCACTTTATTCAAGTGGTTTCCAATATTTGTCACAAAAGTCTCTATTGTTTCTCATATTAGTCACTTAGGTCTGTAATTTTGCAGTCAATGTCTAAAAGTCCTTGGACCTAACATCTTTAAGGTGAAGTGACTCATTTAACCCTAATTTTTAATAAAATAATGAAAGTAATATTTTTTCATATTATATTCTTAAAAAGACCAATATCCTATTTAATAATGGTTTTGTGACTATTTTATTAGTTTGTTGATGCCTTCTCAAGTTGCCCTGTGCTAATATGACAATGTTGACTCTGAGCTAATTAAATAAAGGGAAATTTTTGGGATTCAATTGTTCTTCATTTATTAGTTTGTTGATACTATGATATAAAATATTTGTTGCCTTGAGATTCTCCTCTTTTTGTTTTTAATTTTTTTCAATAATATGTTTTCTTAGATATGAAGAATGTTTAATAACTATATAATTTTCCTAAAGCATGTATGATTGACAGAGGCTAATGTTTGTGGCAGAAGATTTGAAGAATGTGATTTTTAGACTTCCCCAAATCTACTTAATGGATTGTACATTGAATGATTGCAGTTTGATCCTAAAGTCAATGACTCAGGTAGTTCTAGTGGATCACTGTTTATTTTAACATGCATCAAGCATTGTAATGATTTGTTCCATTATATTTTTGCAGCATTAGCATTCTCTAAATA
Organism: Swietenia macrophylla; assembly: GCA_032401905.1. NCBI lineage: Eukaryota > Viridiplantae > Streptophyta > Magnoliopsida > Sapindales > Meliaceae > Swietenia > Swietenia macrophylla. The sequence goes on along the minus strand of CP135584.1, from coordinate 5,348,569 downwards.
AGCATAGATAGTCGGTAATTATCTGGCAGCAGTTATAAGCTTATTAGTAGATTTGAGTGGTTGATTCTTATGTAATTGTTTAAAATTCAAGGTCTTGATCATACTCCTTTACTTTTGGCTACTTGTGATTAATTATCTGATTGGTGAGGATGATTAATTCTACAAATTTCATGGCCATTTAAGTGACAATTCTTGTGTCAACCTAGCACTGCCTATGACCCCATTAAGTTCATGCTATCTTGTGCTTTTCCATTTCTTTAAAGTTTTTAATTAATTGAAATGATCAAGTATTACATAATTGGGTTTTTGGACAACTATTGTTGTGGCATTGTTGACTTATGATTTTAAATATTTTAATCTAATTATTTGTTTTTTTTTTTGACCGACCTGTGTTTAGGCTCACTGGGTTTTTGTGACTAAAATATTTGCTTGACTTCTACCCAATTGGATTTTCGTGTCATGCCAGCCTAGTATTTTTCAATTTAGGCACATGTCATGCCTCTCCAGCCCATTTGATATATCAGGCATTTAAAACCAAAACGTAAGGTGTTTATCTTTTAGGAGTCCCTTGGTTAAGAACGAGGGAAAAAGAAAAGGTACACGCCCCTTGCATATGCACGTATATACTTCTCTAGTGCTAAACTCCATTAATGTGATCCACTAGAAATGCTTGTTAAGTCAAAGGATATAAGCTCTCTTCAGCCAATTTCCTCTTAGACTAGTTCTGGATGAGAGCACAAGCTGGAAAAAAGGACAAATGGGAAAGAAAGTACTTGTTTCAGAGAGTAGAATGGATTCACTTTTGCCCTGAAGATTCTCCGGCAAAATGGAAGGAAAGGGTTATAGTGCTCTTAATTTGCTTTTTATTTGTGAAATTGCCTATGAATTATGGAAATATCAACTTCATCAGCATTAAATAAAAGTCAAGTACAAATAGAATTATCTCTTCGCAAGTTTCTAGCTTGGAACCTAAATGATTGGGGAACGGGAGAGCTTTCTACTTTTTTATTTATGCTCGCGAATGTAAAAATCCTCTAATAGATTCTTGAAGGACTGTGGAGTTGGGAATCTTGACTGATTGCGATTTTTTCCTTTTAAGTCTCTTTCAAATGGCTTTTTAACAATTCTTCATCTTCTCACTTTCAGCAACCCTTCATGATTTGATGGCAAAAATGCACTGTAAAGTTTGTTTGTCCCCTAATCGTAGCTTGTTAAATACAAAAAAGGAATCACCAAATGTTATGCATCTGGTCCTTTATTGTGTGCTTGCTTTAAGTATGTGGTGCACGAAAGCAGCTAGAATCTCTTAAGCTATTTCAGGTAAATGTGTCTCATTGGTTGAGAATCATTTTGCTTTTGGTGGGGATGCAAGAGTCTAGGTTTATATGGTGATTAATGGATACCAAATAAACTATGAAAAGTGCATTAAGTCTAAATTTTAAATCGTGTTTTGATGCCATTTCATTCTTCTCAATATTCTCAATTGCATATATTTTAAATGCATAATATGTGATTATTTGACTTAGCTACTAATGACATAAATAGTAATGACCTCTTTGTTCATTAGTTTGGCCATTTTATAACCTTTTTCAAAGTATTGTGGACGATGAAATGGTAAAGTGTTGTGTATTTAGCATGGAATCAATAAGCGAAAATGAATACAGTAAACAATTGTTCATTTCTACTAAAAATCAGGATGGATTTGAATGGGTGAGGATAGGGGAACCACCCCACTCTGCTGCCGCAAAAGTAGGGAATGGTGTGAAGATGGAGATGGTTTTGGATGCAGACGGGATGGGCCTTCCCCATTCCAAATAACATCCCTAAACTGGAGATGTGGTCGTTTGGCTGTTTGTTGGGTAATTTGGCTTGTGGGAATTGAAGGTTATTTCAAGATTCTATAGACAGTGGTTTGAATAATCGAATTCTTTTGTGCTAAATATCACTTCCTCACTTCTTTGTGGGTTTCAATTTCCGAAGAATTTGAGAACACTTAGTTATTTTGTTTTTGGGAGGCTGTTTTGACTGAAGTTTGGGTTGTGGTCTTCAGTTTCCAAAGAATTTGATAACAATTCTTTATTTTGTTTGGGAGGCTGTTTTGACTGAAGTTGGTATCTTCGTTTTTTGTTTGTCTTGTAATATTTTTTTCATTTTGAGTTAAAATGTTAGTTCACCATTTTTCTAAGTTTGCGCCTCAATGGAGCCTTTCCCACTTATTTGCTCTCCTCCCAGTAACTCTCTCTCTCTCTTGCATATAAATGTTAAACGCATAAATAGAAGTACTAGTGAATGATTCAGTTTCGATGCCACTGACTTTGATGTTGTTATAACTTGATTGAAAATTCTTTGGTATATAATTTGTATTGGATTTTGAATATCAACGTCTATTTTCTTCTGTTAGGATATTTATGAACTAAATAATGGGAAACTCTTAAGCTTCTTTCCAATTTTCGTTGTTTTGCAATAATTATATTTAATTTAATGACATTACAGCTTGCCTATTTTTTTCTCTAAATTTTGCTTGTGTAATTTATTTGGTGTTATTTATGTTTCTCTTACTTCTTTTATTTATTTATTTATTTATTTATTTTTTTGGTTTACATGGAATATGAAGAGGGAAGTTTATCCTGTCCTGATATTATTTCCAGCAGAAAGGAAACATGCTGTCTCTTATGAAGGAGATGCATCTGTAGCTGATGTTTTCAAGTTTATAACTGATCATGGAAACAATTCTCATGATCTACTAAGTGAGAATGGTAATATATTTTCAATATCTTCTGCCATACCTTTTATGCATGGCTAACTAGTTGTGGTGCATTGATAAACTCTGATATTGCCCTTGGTTTGGATGTTTAATTTAATTTTTAGTTTTATAAGAAACTTTGAATAATGATATTAAAATATAAGAGAAATGTTACAAGTATGTAGTGGACCAGGTGTCCACAGACAAGTAAATAACTATTGAGATAGGAAGCAAAGCTATATACTAACAGCGAACGGCACCTAAAAAACTGTTTTGAACCCCAAAAAATACCCTCTGCTGTACACAATTGAGGAAATATATACAATTATATCCCAAAACTCCTTCCCTCCCAAATCTATACAATGTGCATCTAGTTTGGAATATTGCTCGTGCATTGTCATATAGGGGCCTTAGTTGTAGCACAAATTTTCAGAAAGTTATTAAGTTCTCATAGAACAACATTGAGTTTCATGCATCCTTTCAATATTCAGAAGAATGGTAAAATGGTCACTGCAGGATCCTCTATAATGTTTTATGGATAATGATTTTTATGGAAACTTGTTAATTTTTGCAAAATTTAAGCCAAAACTGCATTCCCTATCTAAAACTATCCTCTCTGAAAAAACAAAAAAATATATTGCTTTGAAGTTTTTGCTGATCTTGGATCTAATAGAATATTTGTGGTTTTTCCTTATTTTGTCTGGTGCTTTGGGCATCGTACCTAATACAAATATATGCACTGTTCTTCCTTTCACAAAAATCTGTATTTGGCTTTTCAATCAGCAGTTTGTCAAAGATGGTAGAACAGTACTAGACATATAATGCCTAGCATGGATGTAATGCATTTGCTTGAAAACTCATTTTGCTGGTGGAAGCCATGTTCTGTTTCACATCAAGTCCCCAGTTTCACCATGGGTTTGACACAAGAAAGTTGCTATTCAAATCTGTTCATTTTTTATATGTTGAAGATTGTATTTAATCTGAAGCACTCTACATCTTTTCATTTATTATTCTCCGTTTATTTAGTTATTTTTCTCCTTTTATTATTACATTATTTTTTTCAATGCTTCTGTTTGGTGCTTAAACTGAGTGTTGGTTTTGAGTAGTTTTTATTAATTATTCAAGTTTTCTGGCATGGTTAGGAATTCTAAGGACTTTAGCTGGAAAAGGAGGCAGGCATCAAAATTTATTTGAGGATTCATCACCGATTACTGGCCAGAAGGAAGCTCTTGTGTCAAAGGAATGTTTCCATGAAGTCATATTAAAGAGCGGAACACCAAAAGCAGCAGATAAAGATACTTGGATAAAATCCCACACAACAATAGTCTCACGTGAAATAAACCATAGTGTCGTGGTCGGTTCTGTCCTTGTTGCTACTGATAAGCTTCTCAGGGTACATCCGTTTGATAATTCAAAAATTCTCATTGTGAGGGCAGATAGAGATTTTGGATTTCAAGGTCTGATTATCAACAAGCATATCAGATGGGACTCCCTGCAAGAACTGGATAAAGAACTAGAGTTCCTAAAAGAGGCTCCTTTGTCATTTGGTGGCCCGCTCATAAAACAAGGAATGCCTCTTGTTAGTTTAACTCAAAGAGTTGCTAAAAATCAATACCCCGAAATCATACCCGGTGCTTACTTTCTTGATCAGTTGGCCACAATTAATGAGATTGAAGAGCTCAAGTCGAGCAATCACAATTGGAGTCACAATCATTCCATCGTGGAGGATTATTGGTTCTTTTTGGGGTATTCAAGTTGGGGTTGGGAACAATTGTTTAATGAGATTGCTGAAGGGGCTTGGACTACAGCCGAAGCTGATGACAACAATACATGTACGAGGCATTTAGATTGGCCGCAATCAAATTGATTGTTCGATCCCTTGCTTGCTCCATCATTTATTTATTTAGCGTGACAAGGAGTTTTGTAGTTCCTCCTAACAGCGCACTACTACTTAGTAGAGGAGAGGTTAGAATTCACATGGTTGTCTTAAATATTTGACACCTAGTGCTGCCGTTCCACAGCATCTGTGAGGTTAGAATACATGATTGTCTTAATGCCAAATGACGCAATAATGTGTTGGAATCAACTTGTTCTGCGCACCTCAATTGTACACAAGTAATGTTATGGATATTGTCTGATTTGAAAATTTATGATCTAAGAGTGAGTGGTGTCGATAATAGTTGGGAAAGAAGTTTCTGTTATGAAACAGTAATCGACTATTTTACTAATACGGAGATGTTCTTAAATATGAGAGTGTTCCAGGAACTCTTCTTTGCTTTTATATAAAGAAATCAGAAAAGGTCAGAAATTAATCTAGTAAAGTGCCTCCTATAGGTCATTCAGATCCTTGCGTGCTGAAAGTCATTGGAAGGAAAGGGTAGAGAAAGCTTTTGAGTATTGAGGACAAATTTTTTGGGATTTTGAAAGGTAAAACTTAAAGCTTGTTTCAAGAAATTATAACCAAGTTATAATTAAAGAAACAAAAACGAACTGAAGGCAAGCAATTTTAAAAATTAAAATTCAAAATATTGGGATCAATAAGGTTTTAGAATCCACCATGACTAAACTAGCTTAGCAATTCCTTTTGTCGAGCTATGGAGCTGCTAAACTCTGTTCGTTCTAGTGTTAGCATCATCTGTTCAAGAAACCCCTGCTCAACTTTGTCATAAGCTTTTCCATTTGTCTTTCCCTTTTTTCTTCTGCCCCTGATCTTCTTTATGTAATCTGTCTGGAATGAATAAGCTTTTGATTCACAGAAACCGCTGCTCAACTCTTTCATTCATTATGTGTGTTTTTTTGATTATTTTTTTCTCATATAAAAACTAAAATTTAATGTGTGTTTCCCAGTAACAGAAAATTTAGATGATAAGTTTAGAAGTTGATTATTCAATTATTCGTGCAAATTAGTAATACTTTTGGTATAAACAACATTGGTCGGTCACTGGTTTAACTGTAATAGCCCAACGATTGCTTCAATATAGTTCTTAATAATATATATATATTTGATGCCTTTTAATAACTATATTCAATATGTTTATAATTTTTTTTTTTATTTTTTTGGGAAAAAAATATGTTAATTAAATTTATTTAAAAATATAAGTATGAAATAATTAAAATTTGAAATTGTTGATTAAAAGTAAATTTATTTTTATTCAAATAGAAAATAATTAATTTTTATACTAATAATTTCTTTCTTATTGCAATCAAACAATAAAAAAAAAAAAATTTGTTCCATATCATTTTTAGTTCCTTGGCATTTGCCTATTCTAAAAGTAGATCTTGTGCAATTCTTTCTTTCTTTCTTTCTTTTCAGAATAAGATGATTTTTTTCTTCTTCTTCTTTTCAAGATGAAAACTATGTTTTACACCTTTTGTTTTTTTTAGTAATTAATGAGTTTTTAAAATAAATAGAAGAAAAGGACTGGAATATTAAAAAAAAAAACAACAACAACAAAAAAAATATCTATTGAGTATTATACAAGGCGAGGAGAGGTACAAGGTACAACTAGAAAACATGTTTTTTTTTTAAAGAAAACCAACTTATTTCAAAGAAAAAAAAATATAGAGAGTAGAAACTGCCGACTACATGTACCCCAACATACTTAAAACCACACCATCTAAGATTATTATTTTTTAAGTGAATTATCATCAAGGCTAATTTCCTGACAAAAAGGCATCAACCTTATTATTGTCTGCGGCGGAAAGGAACTTCATGCAAATTGGAGCATTCAGGTTGGCAAGAGACAGTATAGCAGCCGGTACACTCCACAAAGAGTCACCGCATATAAGGCCGGAAGCGACCGCCGGTCCAAAGTCCGTGGCCATTCGCTTGTTCTTGAGTTCCCAGATGAAAAGAATCAAGCTCCCAACACACATATCAATTGCGAAATAACCGCCAAGATAAAATGGAATTGCCATGCACATTGGGCTCGGAATGAACCTGTGACTCTTGAACTTGGTGTCTGTATGCTGCAACACTTCTCGTGCTATGTTTAAAAGAATGGCGGCAATGAAAAATGCAATGGAAAGTGCGAGGCAGTGCTTGGGGAGAGTATCCACACCTTCGACTCCAAGAATAGCCATGCCGCGGTAAAGTAAGCCATACGGGGCTGGATACGTGCCCTTTGGATCACCTATTGCGTAAGCATTGTAGAAGAACCAGAATACCAAAGGTGACATAACACAGCCCAAAAATGTGCCGAGAACTTGGCTAAAGAACATCGATCTTGGAGATGAAAGAGTGAGATATCCTGTTTTGAAATCTTGCATGAGATCGGATGCCGTAGAAACAGTGCTCATCATCACTCCACAAGAAGCAAGCCCGGCGATGATTCCTCCATTTTCCAGGCCAACCCAAGAGCTGAAAATGATAATGGCCAGTTTTCCATAATTGGAAGCGAGAGACCAATCTGTTAGGCCACATCCGTATGCATTGCAAAAGGCCAGAACCGGGGCAAATGCGAAGACGACGAGGATGTGGTACCATTTCAGTTGATGGAAGATGAAGGGTACAACAATGGTGGCAAGGAGAGCGAGGGCAATGTAGCCCAAGAAAGCCACCCAATTTGGGATCTGATCTTTTAAGAAAAACTCCACACGTCTTTGATCATCAACGTTTGTTACTTGTGTAGTGATGCTCTCGTCGACAATGGCAGCCGACGAGGAGGGCCCTCTCTTCTTTGAATTGTGCTTCTGAGCAAGACTACGTGAGGTATTGATAATCATGTAGATGACATGATAAATTCCGTCGCCAAGCATCATAGCGATAGCGATAAAAACCTGAAGTTCATAATTATTACATATTGATAGAAAGATTTACAGTGAATTGAGTGAGTATTGTGTAATTAAGAACGTACCCTATAACCATTCATGCCATGAAGATTGCTGTCGGGTAGCTCAGCGTTAAACCAAACACCTTTCTTGGTTGATATTATGGGCCACATGATTCCCCAAGACAAGATAGCTCCAATAAGCAAAGATATATTAACCATGTATGGGCAAATCATTCCAACGCCAACATATGTAGATGAGAAATCGAAAAAGAACCTGTCACAACATGCATTTGCTCATTATATTATACTATACCAAATATTCATTCCTCAAAATCAAACAAGAAATTAATTGACAACTTCATATATATGTTCTATGAATTAATTTAATGATTCTTCAAGAAATCACTTGGTTACTCCCTCATACTTGAAATCAACTAGTTGTTTAATTTCTCAAATCCTAAAACATGCCCCGAATATCAAAAAGACATTGACAAGTCCAAATTAATTAAACATGATTTTAGCAAGCACCAAATTGATAAGAACAAGCATAGCACTGGAGAAAGAGTTGATTAATTTACTTTTGTTTAAAGGCTTGTAGACCAAAAGTGGGGAAGCTAATGAATCCGCAATCATCACCCCCGGCAAAAAACCACTGGAAAAATGCCCAGACAAAGCTGAACCCAAAGCTTTTGAACAGCATAGCAACTTGTTTCCTGTAAAAATTAAACCTCAATACATGGATATTAACGCTTCATAAATAAAACTCAATACATCAAATCACAGAAGAATTAACTGAAGAAAATATTAGAATTAATATTACTTGGCTAGCTTTGCTCCTTTGGGGGTGTGGAAACTATTGATAAGATATGCGGTGGCCGTTCCACTTGGATATGTCAACTTGTACTTCAATATCATCATCTACAAACAACAATAATTTGATGATTTCCAGTCAGTTAACCACAAAACAGATCATATACAATTTGATGATTTTCAAACAAACATGCGTGCATATTTTATTTGTCTATCTATCTATCTGTCTACCTGTATATATATATATATATATATATATATATATATATATATGTTGCTTGATTATTATACCTTTCTCAGTGGGACGATGCTGAACAATCCCACAAAGCTGACAACAAATAGAAATCCCATTATCCAGCCAATGGAGAGATTCTTAACATTTGCTGAAGTGTTTCCTCCATCTGCCTGTGCTGCTATCCTGGGACTCATTCCCAATAAATAACTCGCAGTGCCACCTACAAGAATTACAAATTATGTTCAATTTCAAAACCAAAAAGAAAAAAATGGAGAATAAAATCCCAGAAGGAAAACCGAATACTAACTGCTGAAGGCAATTCCGGAGGAAGCAACGATGCAAGTCTGAATCACAGTATTCTCTTGCCTGGTGAAAGGCTGTCGCAACATTCCAAACCTCTCAAGAAGAGTTGTCCACGATTTCACAAGAGCAAAACCTATCAAACCAGCTGCTACGTTCAGGGAAGGAATCACGCCAGTAGTCAGATTAAGCTTGCACACAATGAAGTTAAACACTACGCTCAAAACAGCGCTTGTCGCCATTGCCCTAATCGTTATTTGCTGCTTCCACGACGGAATAGGAACGCTCCTAAACCCATCTTCTATCATAACCATTTTGTTGTTATTATCATCATTATCTTCTACGTCGACGTTTTCCGGTCGTTCCTCTGAATGATTCTGCGTCCCTTCTTGATCATCGCCGCCGCCTCGTCTGTCCATTGCCACCTTTGATTTCGGTCGGAATCGGAAGGAATGGAGGGTTTAGTTTTTATATTGTTGAATTTATAATAAGGAATCGGTGGAAGTTTGAGAGAGATTCTTGTTACAACATGAGGGCATAAACGCTGCAGTCTTATAATTAGTATACATGTATGTGAATGAATGAATATATGAGAAATTTGACAGGCTGGATTGGATGGTTGGAAAATGGAAGGAATTGTCTACACCTTCCTTTAGAATTAATCATACAACCAATTGTCATCAATATTAGGATTCGGATTCTTTATTATTATTTGATGATGTTAATTTTTTTTTTTTTTTTTGAAATTGAAAAAAGAATAATATTGTCTAGGTCAATTTCAGGTGCAATGGGTTATCCTTATTTTTGTGTTTGTTCTTTGTCGTGAAATTCAAACACAAACAAAAAAAAGTTTTTAAATTTTACTTTTTCAAGATTCATAAATTAACATGTCTCCATTATAGATTCTACATCCTTTCTTAATTAATGTTATTTATTTCTTAAATATATATTATACAACGACAAAAGTTTTAATAAACTTAGTGATTTTTTTTGTTTTATGTGTACGGAACTTAAAATATTTTTTGTAAAATTTAGAATAAATAAATAAAATATTAAAAATATATATACGATAAATATCAAAAAGTACTTGAAATAATAAGTAAAGAAAAATTTAAAATATAAAATAAATAACACTCGAAAGATATAAGAAAAACTTAAAATATCTTTTACAAAATTTAAAAAAAAAAAATAGGGGCGGTGGTACCTTTGCACACGTTGTAGTTAAACTTTAAACTTATAATACAAAATTCAAAATTATATTATTGTTGCATGTCCTGTAAGATTTATTTTTTAATTTTTTTCTATTTAAATAAAAATATAAGACATATAATGATATATATAGTATTGGTACATCTGTTGGTTCATATGAATTAATTTATATGTTATGTCAAAGTAGTTTAAAAGTTTGTACACAAATTATTTTTATTTTTATAAAAATATAGTAAAAACTTTTTATGAGTGCATTATACGTGATATTTTTTATTTTTAGAATAAAATTTTTTTTAAATTTTTAATTTATAAAAATTTAATGATATATAAAATATATATAATAAAATTTTTAATTTTATTTTAGTTAATTTTTTAATAAATAAAATTTAATTAAATATAAAAATAATGAAGAAAAAATTTATCCTTTTTCCGGTTGTTATAATGAATAAATGAAAAACTAGTGGGAATGAAAATGGACGGAAGCGTGTATATAAAGCAGGCATTAACTGGAATGAAGCTGTCATATTAATTAATTGGTTGCATTTGCACTGTCTTTCCGATTTATGGGAAATGGAAATGGAAGTGAATTAATGATATCACTTATGGAATATTACAGCTGTCTTACTTTCCCAATTCTCAAAAGGCCATTTAATGAGTTCTCAATTAATAACTTACCAATAAAATCAATGCGTCCATGAGCAAGGCTAAAGGAGTAATTGCGTTTGGCGACTAATTATAGCACGCGACCAAGTAAATGAAAGAGGTTCATGGATTTAGGGATAGGCAACCGATAGAATATTTAAAAATTTTTAACTATTTATATTTAATTAAAATATTTAATATTTATATCTTACTCATAATTATTAAAAATTATATATTTAATATTTGTATCTGTATTCAATTAAAAAAATAAAACATTCGTATTCGTCCGAAATAATTAAAAATTAGTTAAATATGTTACAAATATTAATTTTTAAGTTAAAATTTGAATGTAAAATTGAGCTTCGACACCTTTGTTAGACTAAACTATGATCTGTACGATATAAATTTTATCTATAATTGATATCAAATAAAATATTGAATCATAATCTATCCAATGAAAAGAATATTTTAATTTATAAATTATTCACATCACAAATGACATATATTATTATTTTTGATAAAAATTTAAATTAAATTATTACATAATATTAATTTAAAAGTATCAATACTTAATAAATTTATTATTTATCGATAAAATTTTTTTAAAAAAGAGTATTAAATAATAAAATAATACTTTAGAATTAAACAAAAAAATTAAACTTATATTTTTATAGCATAGGATAGAGATTAGGTGCAGGTAAATTTTTTATAATTTAACAAATATTATTTTTTTTGAATGAATGTTAAATATCCAATAATCAAAATCATATTTGACTGAAATCAAATTTAGATGCTTAGTTTAATAAACATAACTTATTCATTATTCGTTAAATGTTGGATATCAAATATTTTTTTGTTTGGACATAATGAGATATCCATAATATTCAAAAAAATTGCCATCTCTATATGGAAACCATATTTAAATTTGATATTTTATAATTCATTAATTTTTAATTATTAATTTTTAAAATAAAAATTATAATTATTAAATTTTCATTAATAAAATTTGAGATCACGTGAGATCCATGTTTAGAATTCTGCTTAAGAAAATTTTATAAAATTTTAAAATTATTGAAGTAAACATTATCTTAAAAGGCAAAATATGTATGCCTTAAGTAATCCTTATCTTATTCACATAAATATTGTTATGTATTTTTCATTTTGTTATTTTGTTAGTGACGCATTTATTAAATCAAAACTTTTTAGCAATAAATGTTAAAAAAAAAAGAAAAGAAAACAAGACTAATACAATGATATTGAATAGTCCCATGAGATATTTCATATTATTTTTAAAATTTATTTTTAAAAAATAAAAAATAATTCTTGTTATAACATGAAGAGAAAGTATTTAGTGAGATAGTACTGTCACATTAGTATAATTAATATGATAAAATTATTTAATTAATAAAATAAAAAAATTTATTAATTAATAATAAATACAAAAAAATTTAAATGAACTTCACTATATAATTAATATAACAAGAAAAATTTATAAGATTTATCATTTTTTTTATTTATTATCAACGAATAAAATTTTTTTATTAATTAAATAATTTCAACATATTATTAATATAATAATATTATTTTATCTAAAATTTTTTGTGTAACATGACTCATGTTTGGCGATTTTGAGAATGGTTTCAGGACCGAATAAAACCATTGAGTTCAAGCAGCATGGACTCCAGTACTATCTAGTTTTCGTTCAAACAACCCCTGGCCATGAACGTTACTCCAAACACGCCTTCTGCCTTGTGTTCATGGGCCATTATCAAATATTAATTTTGTTTTTCAAACGTTCGCACAAATAAAAACCAAGACTTTTTCCTAATTATTATAATATTACCACTACCCAAATCTCTCCAACAACAACAATAACAATAATAATAAGAATAAGAAATAATGCTTTATCATGGAGTAATTATTTGTCAACGGTGCTACTTTGAATGAATGGATTGAGTACATATTTATTTTGACCAAAACTGTTCCGACTATTTATGATCCGAAAGAAGAACAACTTCCTTCCACCTGGGAACTAGCATAGACTCCTACTTTAGAAGCAAATGCAATTTCTTTCAACCAAATTGACAATAAGAAGCACTAAATTCCCCCACTAGTCAGCGTGTGCTTCGATGCTAATGCCAATTATTATTATTATTATTATTATTATTATTATTATTATTATATAATTTCATTACTTATCAATCGCTGAAAATTTTTAAGTAGAATAATTTTATTGTATAAATATTATTTTATTAAATTTATTATATTAATATAACGGTATCATTCAATTAAAAAAATATAAATAATAAATTAATAATTTAAAATTCATAAAGTCTATTATTAAATAAGAGAGTATTTGTAATCCATAGAATGTGTCCCAGTCAAAAAAAAAAAAAAGAAAAAAAATTACCAACAGCAAGGTGCAAACCAAACTATTAGTAGACAATTAATTGGTGTTAGCTAGTGTGTATCTTCTTACAAAAATAGAGCATGGTGTAGATCAAGGAAAAGTTATAACCTATTTTCATCATAACGCAAGACAGGTAGTGTAACACTAAAGATTTTTTCATTCAATATTTAACTATAAATAATAAAAAATTGAAGAATAACTGTATTTAACCAAAAAAAAAAAAACCAAGCCTCCATGTGGAAGGATTAAAAAAGAATGAATAAAAATAAAAATACAAAACAAAACATGAAAAGAGAAACATACAGAACCTCTGTATAATCACTGAGTGCAATAACAGAGGCTGCTATCACATGTTTTCGTACAAACATTCTACACAAATAACCAAGGGCAAACAAAAATTAAGGAATAACTACCTTTAAAATTTAAAAAAAAATCAAGAGGCATCTGAAAGGAATTAATTTTCTTTTCTTTTCTTTTTATTTATATAAAAAAAATATAGAAACAAAAAGCTGTCAATATTAATTAGTTTAGTTAAAACATTTGTCAAATTATCTCTAATGTGTATCTTATAGATGTTTACACTTTCATCATTCTCTATTTCTCGTACATAATGAAACTGAACGCTTATGTGTTTACTTTAGAATGAAAGATTTAACTCCTCATCATGTGCAAGACATTTGACTATCACAAAACAAAACTATTTTTTTTTATTTGTGCCCGAATTCCTCTGTAAACTTTCTAATCTAGATTGTTTCCTTGCATGCTTGTGTAGTTGCTATGTACTCTACTTCTGTTGTAGATAATGCCACTACAATTTGTAGTTTTGAAACCTAATTTACTGCTCCTCTTGTAAGTGCAAACACATAGTTTATAGTGGATATCCTTTTATCAAGATCACCTGCATAATCTAAATTTACGTAGTTTCTGACAATAAAATCTAAATTTTCATAATATAATACAACATTTGAGATTCTATTGAAGTGTTTCAAGATCTTCTTCACAACATTCTAATGCTTTCTGTTAGGATTTACAATAAATCGACTAACTTTTCTTATTGTTTATGTAATGTTCGGTCTTGTACATATAATAATAAATATTAAACTTCTTACTGCTGATGCATATGGTACTTGAGATATCTTCATCTTCTTTGTTTCATTGTTAGAACACATAATTAAGGATAATTTGTAATTCACAAGAAGAGGAATAGAGATTGACTTACAATCTTGCATATTAAAGTGTTACAAGATTTTATTTCAATAATTTTTTTGAGAAAACCAAATCTTTTTGTCTTTTTTGTTTCGGTGAATCTGCATCCCTAAAAACTTATTTGTTGATTCCAAATCCTTTATATCAAATTTTCTTACTAATTGAGCCTTTAATTATTGAACTTGATCTTTGTTAGGGTCTACTACTAACATGTTATCCATATATAATAGTAGAATGATGAAATCTCTATCAAATTTCTTGGAATATGTATAATGACCTGAGTATAGTCTGTTATATCTAAAGCTAATGGTAAAGGACTCAAATATCTTGTACCAATATTTTGGCGCATATTTGAGACGGTATAAAGATTTGGTCAACCTTCAAATCAAGTTCTCTTTTTTTTTTTTTTTTCTATAAAACCCTCTGACTAAAGCATGTAAATTTCTTCATTAAGTTTTTCATGAAGAAGTGCAATTTTCACATTTAGTTGGTTTATATGTAAGTCAAATGTAGCACACATAGCTAAACTACTCTGGCTGTAGTGAGTCGTAAAATAGGAGAAAAAAATCTGATTAAAGTTGATGTCTTCTTTCTGAGCATACATTTTAACTATTAATATTGCACGATATCGCTCCACTTAATTATCACTATTTTACTTTATCTTGTAGTCCCATTTATTTCTAATAACCTTTCTTCTATATGGTAGTGTCACAAGATCCTAAGTCTTGTTTTTATGAAAAGCTTCAGTTTTCTCCTGTATTGCTGTCATCCACAGAAATGCATCTGAGTTACTCGTCACTTTTTGAAAAGTTGATAGCTCTCTATGCTCTGTTAGAAGACATATGCAACATTACCTTCCATTTACTAAAATGGTGTTATTTTCTCACGAGTTAATCGTCAAACTTCTAGAATTGTAAGTTCAACAGATCTTTTTTCGTGCTTTGGTATTAACTTAGAATAATATTTATGTTTTGATTTTTCTTCCACTTGAATTGTAGTAGCCTCTAATTCACCTTCTTTGATCCTATCATTATTTTTTTTTATGCAACTTATCTTCTGTAAATATAGCATCATTGCTAATAATTAGTTTGTGGGTAATGGGATCCCATAAGCGATACCCTTTTACTTCATCAACATATCTCAAGAATATACATCTCTTAGATTTTGGATCCAACTTTGTTTTTTCTTAGGAATTATACATTACATACACAGGATTTCCAAATGTATGAAAGTTAGAATAGTTAGTTGGCTTATCAGTCCATATCTCCATCGGTGCTTTCGACTCAATTGCTATTGATAGTGATTAGTTTATTAAATAACAGATAATATTGACTGCTTTTACCTAAAATAATTTTGTTAATTTTACAGCTATTAACATTGCTCTCGTTCTTTCCAACAAAATTCTATTCATTTGGTCTGCCACATTATTCTGTTGGAGAATGTATACTGTAATGAACTGCCTTTGAATGCCTTCTTACTGACAAAATACATTAAATGCTTTGTTAATGAATTTTCCTCCATTATTAATTTAGAGACATTTCATCTTTTTTTCTATATTCTAGTTTTATCTGTACTTTGAAGACTTTAAAAATTTCGAACACATTTGCCCTTTTTTTATTAGATATACCTAATATCTCTTAAAGTAATTATCAATAAAGGATACAAAGTATTTTGCTTTCCCGAGGACATAACCAGTGCTTGCCAAATGTTTAAATGAATTAATTTAAGAATACTTTTATTTCTAAAATTAGATGTGTTAAACTTTAATATGTATTGCTTACTAATTACATATTGCTCACAAAATGGTAAAAACATCATTTTAAGACTCAAAAATAATTTCTATTTTGAAAGAATCTTTAAATCTCATTCTAACATATGTGTGAGCTTTTGATCCCGCATCATCATTGATTTTTCTCTAAAAGTTGTTAATGCAACCAATGTCCTTGCTTTTTACAGTGTTTTTTCTTGTAGCATATACAAGTTTGCAGCTTCTTTCTATACTTTCATGACCTTGAGTACGCCCTTTACTATCTTTATGATCCCATTTTAAATTTGGGATTTATATCCAATCTCATCCAATTGTCCTAAAGATAATAAATTCTTTTTGAGGCCTTTCACATGTCGTACCTCCTGAACAATGCAAGTCACAACATCATGCAACTTTAACTTGAAGGTCTCAATATCAACAATCTTAAAAGCATAATTATCTCTCATAAGCACAGTTCTTCTAGAGATAGCACATCATATTTAGGTAGTAGTGTCTGTCATACAATAATAATAATAATAATAATAATAATAATAATAATAGAAAATAAATAATAAATAATATAGAATTTGCGTGAAAAATCTCAAATTAATTGGAGTAAAAATTATGGGCAAAATAGAAGAATTCACTATAAAAAATAGGATTACAATTTTTCACTCAATACTACTCTCTCAAATATTTTAGAGAATATACTCAAATAAAGTTTTGGTAATACTCTGAGAAAAATTGAAAAGTTACAGGAATGAGAAGAATTGAATTGAGATAGAATAAAATTGTATTGGATAAAGAAAATTGAAGTGTGAAAGGTGTCTATTTATAGTGAATTTTTCTATCTTATTCGTGGTTTTTTACTCCAATTAATTTACAAGTTTTTTATATAAATTATGTGTTATTTATTTTTTATCTTCTATTATTATTATTATTATTGTATGATAGACACTGTCACCTAAATATAATGAAAGGATAAATTTTTTATTTTTATTATTGTGATTATATGATAGATACTGCATCCTAAATATTATAGAAGATCAAATCTCTTATTTACATTATATTTTATTGTTGTGTTTGTACGGTTGACAATGCTACCTGAATTATGAAAAACTAAGTCACTTACACACATAATAATTATTTTTTATTTCATTAATAATTACAGTTAAAAATTTATGAAATATCCTCACAAAAGCAACTTGATGAACATTATATATAACCTTTATCATTTTTAAACCACTTAATACTTTCATCTTACCTTTAAACTTAAATGTTTTAGATCAAGCGAATTTGCCCTCACAAAAAAGCTCAAGATTGCCGTAATTACGTATATCCTCAAGGTGCCCTGTAGCAAAGAAACGACGTATTCATATTGGCAGAATAAAAATATATAAGATTAATGGTATGAACATCACATGGTTCTTTTGGACTAATTTACTCTATTGTTTTGTAATCAACACAGCTTGATAGATTGATCGTCTATATTTTCTGACCTAAATGGCCAGATGCAATTGCCCAAAAAAAGCCCAGTATGATCAACTTGTGCAACAATAAAGGTTAAAAAAATAATTAAGAAAAGAAGTCATCGAAAAAAAACAAAAAAAGACAAAAGCAAACTAATGCCAGCATTTGAATCCACCGGGGGGTGATAATTCCAAACCCAGTAACCACTTCCTTGGTTGAATCACCAAATCTGAAGCCGTGCATTTTACACCAACTTTCATATAATCTTCCTAAATCCTGAACACAAAGTCTTAACATCATTCATCATAAATGAGAGCGAAGAGTAATTATATTTACTTCTCATAAAAAAAAAATGTTTAAACCATAATGCGGAGATATCTCTACATCGCCCAAATAGATGACTATTGAAAGACTAAAAAATCGTGAACGTTTTAAAATGATCATTACATAACCCCGAGAATTATACACCCACCCTGTTAAAAATAAAGATCGCCAAATAAAACCTAAACAATAACGTTTAAAAAGTGAATGTCCCAGAATCTGAAAGTTTATTTAACATATTTTTTTTAAACGTTAGGAAATCCCTGGAACTCTCAATAATGTCAATATTCACCGAGTTCCAAAATAACATTATTGCTTGACCCTACAGCCTTAGTAGTTAGGAAAGTTGTAGGATTTTAATATCCCAGGTAATTGGCAAGTGGTCTTCAAGGGGATTTCAACCCTGGAGCTCCTGATTGGATCCAAAGGTCTTTTACCACTCAACCCAACTCCTTGGGCTTAATTCCCAGTTAACTATAATGATCACACAACTCCAATAACACTACGTGAAGATATATTTCTATAAGTGAAACGCACAAAAAAATAAAACGTAGCAAATCCCAAAGACATTAGAACATAGGGATCTTCTATTACACAAATTTTTACAGAATTATAATTCCATAAAATAGTTGAATAGCTAGGCTGTATAGTATAAAGAGGTTAAAATTATCAAGATGTATCATTAGACCTGATGTGCAAATATTGTATCATATGCAAGAGTCCAAAAAACTCAATTAACGTACATTAGAAGCACAACAACTAGATCTAAACTCCGTCTTAACTGCAGCCCATCCTCAAAAGGATTCCCAATTACAGATCAAGCCTAGATAGCCTTGAGGCTGAAGCAGAATAATTCATTCTATAAGCCCATCAGTTAGTACGTATGAAACAATTCGTCAAAGATGAAGTAAGAATTACGGATTACAAAAAAAAAAAAAAGAAAGGTATAACATCATACCCACCCAAAAGGTGAACCTTTTTGTGATGTGGGTAAGAGAAAACAAGCAACAAAAATGAAATCTCAAAATGCCGCTGTTAAAATAAGCAGAATCAACTCCAATATTCATATACGTGTAGTTTACATTCATTAACTTGATTAACAAACCAAAATAGGAAAAAAAAAAAAAAAAAAAAAAAAACAAGAAGGCTATATAGCAGAAAAGTTTTGCCTCGGCCAATGCTCTATGAAAAGGTATAGTAATTAATATGGTCATGAAAAATAAAATGTAGCACAATTTCATCAATCATGTGGTTATATTTATGCTGCTTTAGCCTATATCAGTGCTCTATCCAAATATATAGAAATTATGAGGCCATGAAAAATAAAATGTAGTACAAAATTCAACAATTACATAGGAGATTTATGTATTTTAGAAAAAATTCACTTCATCGATTGCAACCATTAAAATTTGTTTATTAATATTAGATTTAACTTATTTAATTTATAAAATATGAAAGATGTTATTTTGACAAATTAATTTTTAAAAGTGATTAATTTTGAAATTTTGACTAATTTTTTTTTCCCTTCTCTTCTGGAAACAACAACAATAACAACACAAATGGGAGATGTTGTTGTCCGTTGTGCACAGTTTTTTGCAAGTTCAGATTCAAATGCTAACAGATGATCGTGTTTTAACTGGAAAGAATCAAATTCTGAGTCAGTCATGTAACTGCCCATTTCTTTGGTGTTTATGACGGACTTGGAGGTCGTCAAGTAAGCTTCATCTCATTCGCCAATTTGTTGTTTTAGTCCCATCCAAACTTCAATGGCAAAAAAATTCAAAATTGAAGAATTAGAGAGGCCAAGAACTTAGGCGTAGAAGGAGGGAGAGAGAGGGGTAAGCACAGAACTAAGGCGTGGAGCTTAGTGGAGAGAGAGACTGCGCAAAGGATAAAAATAATAAAATTGAAGAAGAAGAAAAAATAATAAAATTGTTTAGGGCCGCAGGCTGGCTCGACCAAGGCCCGGCACGGCCCGTAAAGGCCACGAGTTTTTAAGTGAGCCCGGCATATGAGCCTGCCAGGCTTCTTTTTCACCTCTCACCAAGTTAATCTTATTGCTGACTTGGGACTTAATTTTTCCTCAATTAAATTTATTAGAGAGTTTGGGTATTATTTTCGTTTGCTGTATGCATCAAGTTGTTTATCATGGTTTCCATTCTCATCGACTATTACTATCACAGAAATTATTTACAATATATTTCATACAACTTATATTATAATTTTTTAATTCTTACGTTATTATTTTAAATTTTTTATTCATATTTTGTGATTTTTATTATTTATTTTATTTTTTATTATTAATAATTTTAAATTTTACGTTAATTGTATAAAATTATTTATTATATATTTTAAATTTTATATTAAAAAATACATTAGTAATTGCATATTGGATGATGATCGGTACAAGCTACATGTCAAATTGCATGGATTCGAAGTAAGAACCCACCCACCAAATCCCTCAAGGACTTTTACGCCCAAGAGTTGTGATTTTACCACCTTGCATGACCTCTGAGTATCGAGTTAAAGTTGTTAATAACGTGGATGATGTAGAAGCGAGTTGAGCCTACCAAAAAACGAAAGGAAGCACGGGATTGAGTTCGGTTTTGGCTAAAAAAGACAAGCTCATTGGTGACAATTCTATGCCATGCTTATGATAATCGAAGAACACGGTGGTTATGTAATCCTTAGGGCATTACTTCTTCATACCGTATTTATGATAAATGGTAATTTAATTTGTGAATATGGTGTTCTTACGACGCTGACTTCTTTAAGTTGCAAAGCCTTGTTGGGATAGATGGCGAACTAAATAAATGACGGCCGGTTGGTCAATGAGAGAGTATCAGTTGGCACGAGGGAGGGGAGAGGTGGCGAGGCGGAAGCATTGATGCATTTCTCATTCACCGCCCAGTTTCCCCATTCCCTAATACATTTAACGTAACGGGACGGGGAAAGAGGATCCCCCTGTAAGGGAATGGTTTTCTCCTCTTCACTACTATTGTCAATTTTCTTATTTATTAATAATTTTATATACTAAATTTTTATTGAAAAATATTAATAATTTAAAAATTCAATAAACCACTGCGTTGATTGTTGAAAATTCAAACTTCGCCATAAGCATGAATTTGCAGCGACTTTTTTTGTTTTTCCCTTTTTTTTTAAATAAAAAAGAAACTACAATAATTAGTATTAAAATTTTAAAATTTTTTTAATTAAAAATTCTCACGTATATTTTTTAACTTGGATTTATAAAATAACAATATTCATCTGCTTTTTTATTTTTTATTCATAATGTTATGTATATAATAAAATAAAAAAATTATTAAATTTATACATGTACATATGTAATGTCTAGTAGGGTGAAAAATACTAAACCAATCCGTGCCCTGTTAGAAATTTAGAAATTAAATTTTTTCTACTTCTCATTTCATTTTATAGTAACTAATTTTTTATCCATTTGGGACATTACCACAGACCCTAAATTTGTAAAAAAAAAAAAATTACCATTCTTAACGAATAATGACTTGAGATAAATTTATATAAAATTATTTTTCTTACATTAAAAAAAATGTTCTTATAAACTTAAAGAGTATAATAATTCTACTTCAACTCATGCTGCTAAGACGGCTATTAGGACAAATCACTTTTTCTTTTTTTCTTTTCTTAAAGAATTAATCAATAAATTCTTTTATTTTGACATTAGAGCTTGTTTATAAAAATATAACTCAATTTTTTTTAGACAAATTAGGCAAAAATAAATATCTATCAAATAAAAATTTAAAATATCAATTTTTATTGAAGATAAAAAAATTTTCTTGTAAGGTAATGAAGAAAAAACTATGAGATAGATTAATCAGTAGAAAAATCAGAGTTTCAAAATTGTTAATCGTAGCTCTAGAGCTTTTTGAGGGTTCGATTGTGATTGTTTTTCACAATCCCAATTACTTCCATTCAAATTTTGTAACAGGGGTGTCATGATTCGGTTTGGGTTGGGTTAAAACTAACTAAAATAAAGTTATAGAATAATATTATTTGATAAATTAATAATTTTTATTATATAATAAATTTTTATAATTTTAATTTGGACTAATGAGTTAAATTAACAACATAATGCCTTTTTGAAAAATTTTTATATAATTCTATTGTCTCATTCATATCATAAATTAATAATTTATTAAAATTACAAATATAATTAACTATAATATTTTATTAAAACATGCTTTCTTATTACTATTTCTTTTGAGTATATGCGAAATTCTCTTTATTACACGTGCATCATGCTCATTTATTGTGGTTAATTTTCACAAATGCCTTTTAAATGAAAAGCCATTTTTAATGTTCAAGTAATTTTTATGCAATAGAAAATGATTTTGTGTTTGTTTATATAAAGATTATTTTTAATCTAATTTATTGAATAAATTTTTATTAAATTAATACTATTATAATGGATGTCATTTAATTAAATAAATAAGCACAATAAATTTATCTTTTGAGTGACTCAATTCATATTCACTTGATTAGATGAATTTTTAGTTGATTAAATATATATTTATTAAATTATAAATACACTATAAAATAATAAATATTAATATATTGATTAATTAATATTCCTTTTAATTAATAATTAAAATCGATTTGGTTCAATCTGGGTTATATAAATTGAATTAAGCTCAATAATTTATTTTTTTTATTACTATTATTCTAATTACCACTAATTACAAACTTTAACTAATTTCAACACATTAATTATATAGTACGGAAAGATGAACAACAAAAATCAATTATTATTATCATTATTGTTATTATTATTATTATATATAAATTTAAATGAACTACATATATTAACTTGAGAGAAAAAAAACAAAAACTCAAGATGATATTGTACAACGGACATAAAAATTAATAAAATAATAAAATACACGTTCAATTAAGTTAAGATATAAAGAAAATTAACGAAATTTACACTAACAAGAATAAAATTAAAAATAAAACTTTAACTCAATAATAAAATAGAGATTCAAAGCCGAATTATTTAGCTTAAACCCAACTCAATCTAACCCAAATAAAATTTTAAATCAACTTAGTCAATGCAAGTCAACCTAAATAAATGTAAATCCAACTCGAACCATAAAGCATTTAGTTTGGATTTGATATTGATTAAGAGTGAATTATTATTTTTTTTTTTTGAAAAAAATTTTGATTACGAATTTTTTTGGAATTGAATCCATCATTCATATTGTATCAAGTAATGGAGTTTCATTGTGCAACAAGTTCGATTTTGGAACAACAAAGATTTTATATTACAAATAAGTAAATTTAGTTTCTAATATATAGTTCTACTAAAATGACATATCAAATTGTCCTCCTATCACACAACAAATTCATGTGATAATCCTGCCTGCTAGCTTGGCTTAAAAAGAGATCAACAAACCCTAATTCTAAGAGAGTTATTTAGTTTTGAATAATTTATTCATTAACAAGATTCAACTGAAGAAAGAAGATTCAATCAAGTGAAGAGCTGAATCGACGAAAAACGACTTTTACAAGGAACTTATTTACTCAAACCAGCAACAATAGCGTTAATAATTATTGCTAATTTGGCTGGCTATAATCTCAAAATTTATAAAATAATTAAATTGGGAAAATTATATAATGTTAGCCTTATTAATAATATACAGATGCATAGCATAAGTTATGCCTATAAACTGATTAAAGGGTAGGTTAAAAATAAAAAAAAATAAAAAAAGAATTATTCTACTAAGACCTTCCATAGCATATATCATTGAGATTGAGAATGAGGTTTCTCACCCGACTCAAAATGGATGACAAAGAGATTTCTTCTTCGTGATACACCAAGAGCGGACCTGGGGCTTTTTATCCAGGAATAAATTAATAAAAAAAAAGCCGTTACATTAACTTCAGAAACCAAAAGGGGATTTTCTCCTGCTTCCACCTTCTCCATACTGTTCATTCCATTTTCTCAACTCATTCATGCTCGAGGCATCGTAGGCGACAGATGGGCCAACCTACATAACAGATTAGACATAAACAAGTAACTCGGGGTGCCTTAAAAGATATCAGTATATTAATATGACATCAAAGGATCTCATTCAGAAGTGTTAAGATACAAATGGGAACAAAAATCATGTTCAGCTCCGGGGTACCGCATCCACAATGCCATTTTTTTTTCGGTGAAACAGATGAGATTTAAATGAATTCAATACCTTGGATTTGGAAAGAATAAAATCCTCCAAATTAAGTGGCCTCAATACTTGAGCTGCATCATTTTTGCCCCTCTGTACAAACGAGTGACTACATTCAGTGACAGGCTACAATAAAATAGCACAAATAAAGAAACATTTAATCAGCATAAAATTACATGTACTTCAAAGATACAGCAACTCCAAGTATTCCCATGTATTGTATGGGAATTGCCTGATTACGGGCACACCATTGTGCAATTTCAACAAGATGAAAGCATGACTGGTAGTTCCAACATTCATCTTGCGGACATTGCAAGCAGGGGCAGAGCTACAGCAGGGCCTTGAGGGACCGTGGCCCCCAAAGGCCCCACAATTTTTCAAAAACCAATATTTAGTTTACATATAAGTTTACCCCTAGAATATAGTTCTTTTAGTTTTGGCCCCTGCAGTATTCCTTTTGTTACATTTTGGCCCCCCAGATCATGAAGTGTGTCTCCGCCCCTGATTGCAGGTGAGATTTCAGTGTGAATTATAGAACTTTAGCTACCAATCCTCTATATTACCAGCCCTCCGCCTCTTATTTTCTCCTATTAGATTATTTGTTGTTTCCATAAAAGCAACTTAATAAATGTCGTAAAAGGAGACAAAAAGCATTTTGTCTAACCAAATAACATTTTGAAGGAAAGGATATCCTTTTTGGCATTGCAGCAAAACAAATCCACTAGCATGTATAGCATATTTTTCTCTTAACTTCTATAAATTTCTCCAACTCACCTACTGCAAAAAGTTGAGTAAACAGTGGCATGATTTTTAATTTCAAGTCCCCACAATTCAGATGAAACAAAAGCGCAGAATATAAGTAAAATAATGATCTCGCATTTTCACATGATAATCAAATAAAAAACAACTAAAAACCAACCATAAGCACCTCGTTTTCTTCCTCTAGAAGTTCTTGTACAGGTCTATATGCTGCAGCAATACAGAGGTTCTACATGAAGGCACAAGACAGTATGAGATATAAAATACACATCACAAATTGACAGTAAACATCAGATTACTACCTTTAAATCACTGCCAGAATATCCCTCAGTTGCATTTGCAAGTTCATGAAATTGGAAATCAGGCTCTAAATTTTCCTTTGCCAGAAAAATTCTTAGAATCTTCATTCGATTTTCCGCATCTGGTAAGTCTACATGTATCCTAAATAGCAACCAACAGAACTCCATAAGCAACATGATCCACTTCACATATATTAGCAGACAAAGCATGTAAAATCCATGATCAACATATTAATTCTACCAATACCAGTAGACATAGCACGTGAACCTAGCATTCTGAACCTTAGGAAAGGTGGTCACACTATACAACCAGATGTATTGTTCAAGAGAATTATTTTCTAATGCAATCTTACCGTCTTGGTAAGCGACGAATGACAGCATCATCAAGATCAAAAGGTCGATTTGTGGCACCAAGGATGAGAATTCTTTGGCTCTCTTTTGACCTCAATCCATCCCATGCTGACATGAACTCATTTCTCATTCTTCTAGTTGCCTCGTGTTCAAAGGCACCACCACGAGCACCAAGCAAACTATCAACCTATATAATATAGGGTCCAAAATCTATAACAGGGAGTTTACAAAGAAAACTGAAGAAGAACATAGCATATTCAGCAATGAATCCATTCTTGGTCATCGTGACAACAATACACAAGTAAAAGAAAGCACATGCAGCATACCTGAAGACTATAATAAACAAATTGTAAAAGGAAAAAAAAAATTCTCAAAGATGATTCATCACCTAATCCTCTCATGAACATGAATCTGCAGAGAAATGGACAGAAGGGCAAGTACATATATTTCACTTCATCCTTGAATCTTGTGACCATTACAACCAGTGGTTAAAACATATTTCCATAAGAGGTTTTCACTATTATTGTAGACATAACATATGAATATCTAATTATAAACATTACTCAAATTTGCACATCAACTTCCTCAGACTTTCAGATCAGGTTACTAAGTGGAAGATAAGATAAACAAAATAGATTCTGGCAGAACATGTTTACATCATAGATCTAAGCATAAAAATTGATGCCTCAGAATTCTTAAACCTCTAGAGCTGTCACTCTTTCAAATCTCTTAAGCTTTTTTTCACCATATACTTTTTGTATCTTATTTGCATTTAACCTCTTTCGAAAAACTACAAAAGAAAAAAACAACAGCCAAGTTAAAAATATATATCAATGGAAAAAAAAAATCATATTGTGCAACTGTCTATGCATAGTTTGCTTTTCTGATCTTCAAGACATTCTTCAGCAGTAAAAGAAATCAGGTTTATATATAGATATAATTGCAAACAACACCTTATTATACCACATTTTGAAAAAAGAATCATACCTCATCAACAAATATTATGACAGGTGCCAGCTTGGCAGCAAAAGAGAAGAGAGCCTTGGTGAGCTTTTCAGCATCGCCAAACCACTGCATCACAGAAACAGAGATTTAACATATTTTCTCTGCAAAGTAGCAGCATAACAATTCTTCAACAAAATAAACACAAATATTTAAGAAACTATGGTTGTATAAAATTAATAAACTAGTGATGGACATTCATTTTGCCTCGTTAAACCTAAAGAACACATAGAAGTGTCCACTCCAACAACTACAAAAGAAAAAGCATGAAAAACATTCTTCAGTTGTTTCATGATTTGGTCCTATAGACAACATTCTTCACAGAAGCATTTTATTTATGTGAAGTTCTGTGAAGTGAAAGGGAGGAAAAGGAAGCAAAAATGTGAGGTTGAAGACATATATACCTTTCAGAAAGAGTCCTAGTTAAATGTCATAAAGAATGACCTAATTTTAAGATTAAGGTACTAATAATTATGTCATGTTCTAGATGGGTGTCTTTAGTGACATATTCTATTTATTTAAGTTGCCTCGTCCTTAGAAGTAAATAAGATAATGGATATTTTCATTATAACCTCTTTTTTTATTAAGATACGAGTATTTGAAGTATATTTGACGAGTACAAATAGTCTCACCAAGGTTCAGTTCGATCATTATTTACTCCTTACATCACTAGTGTTATTTATTTTAACAAAAGCATTTTGCCAAATATGTAATTCACAAATTCAGACAAAGAAAGTACGGAGATTCAGAATTTCAGGATTGTAAACTTGCCAAACAGAAAATTATGACAAAAAAGACACCAATAGTTGAAATTCCGATAAAATTTTAATGGATCATTCACTCAACATACTAATTCCATTGGATGGAAACAATCTACAAGTCTACCACCAATTATCATAATACAGAAACATCTAGTAGTAGCTCTGCAGCTATTTGCAAGTGTAAATATTGATCATGCGAGAATTATCAAATCAATATTATAATCTCCTTATCCAGTATGCCTCATACAGAACTATAATCACATCACTCTAGTTGGTGAAGTTTCTTTTATCCAAGTATCTAACTTTATATTTTTAGTTAAACTTTATCACAATGCATTAGATAATCTAACTTTATAATTTCAATTAAACTTTATCACAATATATTAGATATGATAAAATTTATTATATAACTTTGCAACAGTAAAGATGCAATAAGAAATTTACCTAAACATTCTCTCATTTTTACACTTTGGGCATGTGCATGCTCTAAAAGTCATATACCAGTGATGAAGCTATTTAAAATGCTAAAAGACATAAGAAACTCAATAACTAATAAATTTAGCAATTGATATAATCTTTAACCCCAAGCATTCATGGTCAAAGGGTACACTACATTGGGCTATGAATTTTGCAGTGTCGAGGGCAACAAATGATGCCTGTTTGGTGCTGGATGTAAAAAAAGGGAACTGAAAAGCTGCAATTGCTACATAAAATGGAACATTTTAAATGAAGAGGAATAGCTAAGTTTTGAAAGTATGCTTGTCCAAAATTTGGCTTCTTTTCCTCACTTCTTGATGCTGTTGATGCCTAGAACTTAAGATCATAAGATTTCAAACTTTTGTTCTCTAGTCTACTAATATGCAATTGGGTTCAACCCACAGGCCTTCTAGAGTAAATATATACCTATTCAAGAGAAAATAAGATTGATGTTCTAGCAACCTATTCCAGCATGGCAATGGCAGTTTGAATGCAAGAAATGGAACTTGGAACATGAAAGCAAGGTGGAAGAACAATTAAGTCACGATGAGTAGCTAGAAATTTGACCATGGAATTAAAATCTTAACAACTGGATACAGACAGTAGCATACCTTTGAGGTAAGAGTTGAGCCAGTTATGCTGATAAAATTTGCACCCGCTTCTGTTGCAAGTGCCTTGGCAAGAAGGGTCTTCCCAGTTCCAGGAGGCCCAAAAAGTAATATCCCTTTGCATGGCTGAAAAAAGCTCCACACAATTACACACTGAAAAAGCAGCACACAATTTTGACCAGTTTCCATCAAAATTAAAACACAGACATCTGTTGAGTACCCTTAACAAATTTCCATGAGAAAAGAGCTCTGGTCTCCTCATTGGAAGAATAACAAGTTCATTCAAGGCCTTCTTTACATCTTCAAGTGCACCCACATCATCAAATCTCACACCAATTTCACCAGGTGGTACCACGGCTGAGATGAAATTGCTCTCATACTCGTCTTTGGCAAGGTTCTGCCAAAACGTTGACCTTGTTAGGGATTGTCAGACAATATAAAAAGATTTCATCATTGTAGCAGCAGTTGTAAAGAAAAGAATATGAAGATACATGCCTTCAAATTTTGGGTGGGCTTTCGACATGCAGTTTCTTGCTCCTGCAGCCTTGAAATTGCAATTTCAAGGCTAAACATGAAAAGATAGCAATCACCTTCAAGCTATGAGCTTTGTCTAATAGGATAAAAACAGTTAGAAAGAATAAAACAGTACCTTTCACGAGGCAAATGCAATCGCCCCCCTTTTATAGAAGGAAGCAAGCAAGAAGACAAATAATGATTCTTTGCCCAGCCAACAACTTTCTCAGCTTCTGCACACATTGATAAGGTGATAAAATACCATGCAATTGCATAAGGAATACATTAATAATCACAATTGAAATTCTGCAACCAGTTAAACATGCAGGAGTTCATAAAACCTTTTTTCCACACTTAAATGATTCAACAAATCCAACTTAAGCCACAAATAGCCATGAAGAAAAGAATCCTGGGTATAAGTATGCTGAATGCTACAAAAGTCCTCAAGTACAAATCAAAATCTAATCATTTATCGGACAAATATCAAGAATGCCAGTGCCATATGAACTGAAAACAAAGGAGCTGCATAATTCAGTCATACTTACCATTTACCACGGCATATAGTATAGCAGACATTGTGGTGACCTCATAAGAGCAAAATACCTAGATATTTGTACTGTAAATGCTTCTCCTTAAATTATAGATATTCCAAGATCACAGTACACACAAGAGGAACATACTAGTCTATCCCCCCAACCTGAATTGATTCAACATGTTTCAACCTCCCCTGCCTCACTAATCTAGTTAGTGACAATTGAGAGATTAATGTACTCGCATGTTGAATAAAAGATTTGGGTAGAGCTCACCAAAATATAATGAATAAAGAAACTTTTCTGAGCTGGTTTTATTGCTGTGAACAGTAAGTTGAGAATAAGCATAATAAAAAGATTCAAGGATTGCACCTTGAGTTCTTCATGCATAAAAGATAATCTTACAAACATATGAATAGGGCCGTAAAACATCTTAAAGAGACTCCTAGGAAACATTAAAAAAAATATAGCATGTAGAGACAGTAACTACTATCAGAACTAAGGAAATGTTGACATTTTGAATGCTTTCTAGAACTCTCATTTGAGACTCTTTAAAAATATGAAAAGATTAAATTTTGATTCAGTGTTTAAGAATCTTCTGGAGACTTGGGCCAAATTTACTGTTGAATCCCAAATATGCAAATTCAAAGTCGTGCTGCTGCTCGACTTCATCCCAACTCCAAGAGGTTATTACCACACACCAATCTCAATTCACAAGAAAGAACGTTAATGATCAGACTGATTAACTGAGGTGGCAATAATTTTTGCTTTTAAAATGCAGAAAAGTGGGGCAGGCTATCTTCCTCACTGTCATAATAATGTTGCCCAAGCAAATAAAATTATTTAGTATGTATCTAAGAATTTAACATCACCACAATTTTTAAAAGTCTCAATGCCTCTCCTTGTACAGATCACGTATTATAGCAACATACAAATTCACTTATAACCATACTTCAATTTTTGTCCACCCAACTATATCACCAATCATGCAGCTCTAAATCCTGCTCATCGAGTAGCAAATTTTGAACCAAGAAACCCAAAATTTTTATCACACAATAATTTTAGCCAAAAAAAAGGAAAAAAAAACCAAAGCAATATTAGACAACAACATCAGTATATGAGATATTCAAATGTACGTGCTACTTTTTAATTATTAATTTCTAGCTCAACTGTGTTAGCTTCAGTTTCTTACTCTGCTTTGTCAGTACCACACCATCGGTGTTTACATGTAGCAGGTCCATGCATGATAGCTCATTTTCCTCAAAAACCTGCAACACTTTAGCGCCTAAGCATCAAAACTGAACAATTTTGTGCCATATTATATATATAAATTGAAACCAACTCCATACCTTATGTAATTCATTCAAATTGCTCCTATATATCACAATTCTTCTGTCCTCCTCGACTTGTTTATTAAACGTTCTAAGGAGATCTTCCTCCTGCACAACAGGAATATTGAAGAATATATCATTGAAAAGATCTTTCAATTTCAAGAATATTTAATAAAATTTAAAGCAGGAATTTACCTGTGGTGGATGAATAGATAAAACATTAGTGAAGAGCTTATATATTTCACTGTCATCGGATGTTTTTGTTGCTTTAAGTCCTTCAGTAAGGCGCTTCAGAGGCAGTGGCTGAAAAATTAAAGTAATCTAAATTCATTGCACATCTTAAAACAGTAACAAAATGATAATAAGCTTGCCACTAAATCCAATTTTATAAACAAGAACAACAAGCAAGCAACACACAAGCCAAAGTTAATGAAGAGTAATGATTCGTACTACTGTGCTTCTACTTGAATTTGAAACCGCAGCTCAAAAACTGTTTGGTAAACACAAATTTTTAGTTAGAACACCCACTTTTCCACTAATATTTGATATCTTGTGATTCCAATCCACATAGATGTGGCTTAAAGCCATAACACCTCAATCCCAAACGTACCAAAAATTTCCTTAGCCTACTAATGTGCCAATAAACTGTGAGAAAGTGATGTGGAACCATGGCCAGTACTTCTGTTGAATAAAACACAATACAGCCTACCATTCCACAAAAAGATTTGAGATAAAGAAAAATAAGAAGTGACAACTAGAGACACCAAGTCCTAAATGTTTTTCAAGATCATATTTACACCAATGAAACATGCCCATGGAGTGTAATTTGAGCTAAACCAGCACTATTTACTAGTTAATGAAATTTGATATCTAACCATCCACATTCTACATTAGTTAGTGACCAGACCTCTGGATCAGCCACCAAATTTTCTGCTAAATTGAGTGAACCACACATCACAAACTATAACCAATGTACCCCGACTGATTGAGTGTGCATCACAAAATAACAAATACTAACTGGAAATACAAAATTATCAATCAGCTCTCCTCTTAGATGATAAGCCCTCTACTCCCACTTGACAGTCCTCCCTAAAAAAGTAATTCCCTTGAACTCCCAGTACTCCCTAAATCTACAAAAGATGGAGTTTGTGAATTGAATGAGTTGATAAACATCAGATAGTACTTGGAAGTGAATGCCAAAAACAATGTGTACAACAGGTCCAATAAGAAACATCAATCCAGACAAAAACAAGCCTCTTTAAGTCAACTAGACATGCCAAATATGTCAGATACTTGCTGATTCAACCCTCCTCGGTTAAAAGACTTAATTTGATACTGCTGCCACTCAATGACATTGATTCAATGTTTTAACATGAAATTTATATCCTGGCACAATATTTTATTTCTATCAAGACAATTGCCAAAAAAACAAATAGCAATATATTTGTTTCATCAAGCTTAACTGTGATCAATCTATAGGACCAAAAATAGAAAGGAAAAAAAAAAGAATAAAGTGAATATATGGCAGCAAAGATCACATGTCATTGAAGGTTTAGAATAAAAACCATAATAAGCTTGAAAGCACATTCCTGACAACGTTTAAAGTCATAGAAGCTATTACAAAACTACAAGACAAAAGCACTATTTAATCTGAACAATATAACAAAAATAAAATAAAAGTAAAAATAAGAGCTGCTACAAAAAGTAGTGAAGGGTTGACAAAGTAATTTATTTGATGACAAGAGCTTGTGTCAAATGCATGAAAGTTTCTAAAATGTTAGGAGCATTACCAGCTTGGCAAGGCGACCAAAATTTGGAAGTATCATTGTCTGTTGAGCATCATAATCAAAGAAAATGAGAAAAGGAAACGTTACACAAATACATGAAGTCAATCAATTTAACATAATGATTGGTGTCTAGATACATATATAGCATGATATTAAACTAGGAAGCTTACAAATTTCTCTTTTTCTTTCGATCCAGTTTCAACTTTGTTCTGGCCACAAATCAAAACAACTGGACCTGATAACTTATCAAACATCTCTTGCACCTTATGGACAAACTCCTTACGATTAGACCTTGGAACTGCCCTGGACAACCACTGAGAAGAGTCTGGAAAGTAGACAATAAGAGGTTGTGTGCAATGCAAAACCTGCAAACAAAACAAAAATTAACATCAACTCTCCAGGTAGTTGGGACATAATGGCTTAGACGCAAAAAGAAAAAGGGAGCTGCAAAAAAAGTTAGGGGCACAACAAACAACCTGAGTTTCATACATATAAAAAAGTATTATCATGATACCTCACACAGTGCCTCCACTGCAATATAGCAATCCTCTGCTTGTGTGTCAGGATCATGCTCGATGTCCTTAACTGTACAAAACCAGAACTCTTTCAGATTGCTTACATATATATGAACAAAAAATCAAAATATTCTTCAATACTCAGTGGCAACTATTTTCTTTTAATCAGAAGATATTGCTACAAATAAATGCCTAGTAACAAGATATTACACCAATACATACGTATTCAACCTGATATCACAATGAAGATATGAGAAAATAGATGGTTGTCTGCTAGCTAGGTAAGGTCACTCATCCAGACTGACTCTTACTAACAAAAAGGAAGGGAGAATTTATAGGATGAGAATGGGACATTTCTACACTGTAGTTTATAGGCCAATGAAAAAATAAGAGAAAGAACGCCGTGAGCCAGGAGGGG
>CP135584.1:5241734-5315050 GCA_032401905.1 Swietenia macrophylla | reverse complement strand
GGTTGTGGGGCCCGGGGGGAAAGAGAGAGAGAGAGAGAGTCAAACGAGGGAATATGGCAAGTAAACCATTAATAGCATTAGCTAGAATCTGAGAACAAGTAAATTTAAAAGACAGAGATACTAAAACATCGAAACGTGAGAAAATTGTGCTATGACATCTGCACTGAAATTATAACATAAAACCCACTTATATGAGAATATTACCATCTATCCAGTAAACAGGTGGTTTTCCTGGCTGCTCCTTTACTTTGTCATTCTTTTCTTCTTCATTAACTTTACTGTCACCACTGATATCCAAAATTACTGCAACTAGGTCTCCATTCATCTCATACACCTCCCCACGTTGCCCACTGGATAAAGGCCTGCAAAAGATAAATAAGTTGATCAAAAACAGAAGAATATTTTTTGGCTGCGCTTAAATCTAGGATGAAAGCGGTGAATGGCATTTGAAGGATTTAATTCTTTCACAGCAGTTGAAAATTCTTGTATTTCAGATTCAATATTAAACATGGAAGTTAAGTACACCAGGTAGATTGCTCAAGATTAAATTGAAAGACTACACCCATGGATTTATTCAAACATCAGAAATACTTGATAAAAATGAAAACAAATAAGGAAAGACAATCTTTATCTATTGCCTCCAAGAAAAAGATATGTTGGCCAGGATGATAAACATGAACCATTCGTCACAACTTTACCACCTAAAATTCATTGCAGTTAATCTATAATCAAACTAAGCTTATGATTCTAATCTTCCTCAAGTATTCTTGATCATTTACTTGAGAGCCTTCACTGTGTTCATATGCCATTCGACCAATAAATCTGACAAAATTTGCATTATATAGCATTTCCCAAATCATCTTACAATAGAAGAGGAAGTAAGAACTATTATCTCATGGTACTCGAAAAGTGACCAGCAGAAAGTGAAAAAGACTGTTGACCTGTAGATCATGCTCAACTCAAACAACACGAAGCCTATCATGCAAAGTCACTCATGCCCAATCAGTTATCAGGTAACAAGAATCATATATTTATTGCAGATCATTAACTCCACCAATACTACCCACATTGCTCTACCCAGGCATGGCTTAGGAAAGTAGCAGTCACTTGGAAATATATTCAGGCAACAGAGATTTTGCAAATTAGCCATAAAGGGCTGACATTGATCAAAGTTATTTGGTAAAAAACATCATATATTGATTTCAGATCATTGACTCCACCCACATCACCCACATTGCTACCCAAGCTGGCCTAGGAAGAAGCAAGTTACTTGGAAAATATATTCAGGCAACTGCCATTTTGCAAATTAATCAATACGGGATGGGCAGCATCCTCTGAATAGAGATGAGGGGTGAGGGGCAGACACGACACTCCTTGGAGCCACAAAAAATCAAGGACTTTCCCTATTGGGAATTTGGACACTTCCACATCTCAGAACAGTTATAAGCAACCAACCCAGAAGTACTAGACAACACCAGCCTTTCCCTAATTCACCATCCCACACTGTGAAGCCATTGTTGTCTTGACTGACAAGAAGTAGAGCACAACTAGTGACTCCACCCAAAACCGTGTGTTCCAGACCCAGTGCAAAAGGTAATGCCATTGGCTCAAAGGGTATATATATTGCTAAAATTGGAAAGAGAGAACCAATACTAATTGTTCCTGTGTACATACCAATTTTATGAACAAAAATAAACTTTTCATCGGTGACTTTATTTTTGGCCAAGTACATGCATACAAATGCCTAAGTATTCTTCAGTGCCGCACTAAAGTGCCTCTATCTCCTGACAACCATGGATTATAGAAATTTCACTGTATTTGTAGTGGAAACTTAAGTAAACTTCTGAAGCATGCTATTTTTTTATTAACCATGGATGTTTCATTCAAAATCAAGATAAAAAAGGCAGCATGTTTCAGAAGCTTCTACAATACACATCAAAAGATTCCTAAGACTGCGAAGTAAAACTGTCTGTGTACCCACCAGAATAAAAGTGAAGAAAAAAAATATGATTATTATTAATCATAAAACAGGTACTTGATAAAGTTTCAGGTTACAAAAATGACTAGTACTGAAGATCTCGTACTAGTAGATATATACATATACAAGAAAATAACAATTTCTACAAGCTAAAAACGTTCATATATAAAAAGGATGATAGTCATATTTTGAAATATGAAAGCAAAAGTTCATTTTTAGTCTGGATATCTGGCGAATCAGAAAATATTGCATCATTAAATAACTAATTAAGACTATGAAATAACAAGGAACTGACTTTGATATAGGAAAATGAAGCACCAAAACGTGCACTTTAAGATGCCAAAATACGGGGCGTTTAAGAGTTTTCCTACTCTACACTGAGACCACTTACCAACCCACCTGCCAGGTATAATGGTATAAACATTTTTCGGACCATCAGATGTCAGTATCTTCCCCAAAATGATCCTGTGATGCATTATATAAGTCAATATCACAAGACTGCGAAGCTAAAGTTCACGGGGTGGATTAGTTTTTATGCTAAAAGGTTCATTATAATTGATCAAAAATATGATCCTCTGAGCAGCCAGCTTGTCAGTCTTCACAATGCTTTAGATCCAACAATTGGCAGCTAAGCAATATAAAAAATCATAAGCCCCATGCATGACTAAATCATATATACTTGGGGACAGGAGGAAAAAATTTCTCATTATGCAAACTAAATTCTAGGTAAATTTATAAAATACAGCACAACCCAGAGAAAACCAATGAAAACCCCAAAAATACACCACATAAAATGAAGATCACAAAGTGGGAACAAGAATATGACAATGTAAAATCAAATTGCATCAAAGGACATTTAACTCAGACGAGTGTTACGAGCCTAAACACTACTAGTCACCAAAAAACAAAAAGCAATAACATCACCAGGTTACAGTGGGTGAAGGTAGGATTCAAAAGTAGGTAAATTTTTCACCACTGCTAAATTAAGGCATATAAAGTCAGTTTTATACTATAGCAAACAAAACCCTGCAGGATAATTCCATTAAGAAAAGCATAAATGTTCCAGAAATTGACTGATGCTAGATGTTTGTAAATTGCTCAGCTTCTTATTCAAATATTTGTCAATGATAATATGCAACACCATTTTCATTGCTCGCATTCACAGTATTGAAGTGATGAAGTAAACCCTTATGCCATATCAAAATTCTTTGAAAGTTTATATGCATTCGAAAATCACCTTGCGATGCACTTAATTTAAATGTTCTTTTTCACTGCTCAGAGGAGAGAGCATTCTTTATTTCCGAATTTTGTAGGCAAACATGGGCAAGCTAAAGCAGTATTTGCCAGAATTTCCTTACAAGGTTTATAATTAAAAATATTCAAGCCATAAGAAGAGAAATTTGCATAAACCTAGTTGATAATTGATAATGGACAAAAGATATCACATGAAATATAATTGCTTTTTTTCTTCAAATTATCTCCAATTTTCAACTCTCTATATATAACACAAACTACAATTTTTTAGTGAACTGATTGGTTCAGATCCATTCATTTGGATTGTCCGACCAATGACTTTTGCTGTAATGGTATAAAACAAGCCTGGTGGCATCCAAAAGGAGGCTGAATAACGTATAGAATCTAAAAGTAAACTTTAACGTTCAAAACCTTCTACCAAAACATTAAATCTTAAATATGAAAAAAATCAGACGACAATCAATTTTTAACCTGTTGTCAGCTTCAATGTGTACAGAAGGCCCAATGTACTTCACACGATCCCCTAAGAAAAGATGAAGAAACATAATTAATTAGATCAATGCAAAGAATAAAACCACAAAACTTTTGGTTAGAATGTTGCAAACGCAGAATGGTGCATATGTAAACCACCAACAAAAAACCCGTAATTAGCATCTGACTTCGACAAATCATCTTAATCACACTACCTCTGCTAACACATAAGCAACCTACTATAGGCACGACAAAGACATCTCCACTTCCATACTTAACCCAATTCCACAATTGCAAAGGCCTACAGTTGTGCTAGACAGCAAAATAAACCAATACCACACTAACCCTGCCTTTTCTATCTGGTTTGGTTCAATCTTTGAGGACCTTAGTTCAGTTTCAGTTTATGAAAAGAGAAAACAATTAATTAGGTTTCAGTTTTGAACTTTCAATAAAAGCAAAAGAATTGAACTATAAATAACTCTCATCTGCCAGCATACAACACAGCTCCCTATCTGTCTGTTCTTCCCTGACCATAACATCCTTAGCCACCTCACACTCCCTGACTCAGAGTCTCCACACTCGGACACCTCAGATCCGCTACAACACATGGTTCCTCTCCCTCCCTCCCTTTCTTGTTTATGTTTTTTGCTATATTAGTTATGAACAGTGGTTGATCTCTGCAGGTGAGAGCAGGAGAGAAAAAATAAACTATAATTTTCTTGACCAGGTTAAGGAAAATTCTGGTGGCCTTTTCTAGGCAATGGCAATGTTAAATTATCACTTGACTTGAAAGTTTAAGCTATAACACTCTCAGTCACATGCAATGCTAAACCCATTTAACATGCTTGTCACATGGACCAAATATCAACACAGGCAGGCCACTTCACTGTGGGGGGACTATAATTTTAATCAATCAATAGAACAAGAGTTCACAAGGATTCAAACTCAAGACCATCAGGTCAAACCTGCTCTAATACAATGTTAAGTTACCACTTGAAAAGAAAGCTCAAGTTTTGACAGACCAAAAAGCCTCAGCTAGCCAATCTGGTTTACATTACCTTTCTGAAGAGGTCGTTTAGCTTTATCAGAAGGCTCGCCATTGTCGGATTTTGATGACTCAGAAGAACTCTCGACTTCACCAGACAGCTTCTGATACAAAAGCAAGTACATAATCAGACAACAAATCATAGTTCATAATTCAATTTGGTAACTCTGAATAAAAACTTCCATAAACATATGAGAAATTGTATGACAGAAAATAAGCTATGCACAACAGTATGTGTGATTGAAGTACCAAAATGATAATGGAGATTAAACAAAAGTAAAAATATATATAAATGATCCTTTGCATTACATAACTTTGTAACAGTACAAATTTTACAAGCTCATACGTCAGAAAACTTAAAAATAATAGCCAACAAAGATAGAGAGAAGAAGCTGAGAGATCATCACTTATATACTAACCTATTTAGAGGTGTTCTAAAAAGATCAGAGCAATGCAACCAAAAATTGCCCAACATGCTTTACTGGCTATACTGAAACAAATTTAAAATTTGAGCCAACAAAAAATATGCTGCAAACCTATTCTACATCGAAGTCATTGCTAGTTACAAAACTAAAAATACAAGACCCAGCTGGAGTCATTTTCCACAAGGCAGTACATTTTTGAAAGTTGGAGCTACAATTTTGATATGCAGCATCTCTTACTTCAACAGTTCAAAGCTGCACAAGATAAACCACAGATCTAATCACCTGCCTTGTTTGAATCATTATACCAGTTAAAGCTCTTCCTCCTTTAAAGATTATAAATCCTGGAAAGGTTTTAAAGAGCTCAAAATATAATTTCTCTAGTTAGACTTCACAGAACCGTCATTGTGTCCTACTACTATGATGAATATACTGACACCTATAGGAAATCATACCGACACTTCTTGTGGACTTTGAAGCAATAATATAAAAGCTTTAAAAAATTTCACTTATGGTTGGCTAAGTAAGCAATTAATATGTATAAATCACATAAAAGGCAATGAAGCAATACCTGAAATTGTAATATGTCAAGCTACATTCTAAGCTCTAAATAGTTTAAGAACTCTAACAAATCATTTATATATTCGAGATAACAAAAGCAATTATTTATCATATTCCTATAATCTGAAAAAAATCATACTTTTTCCAAGTCTTCAAGATTGTAGGGAACAAGCTTCTTGAGAGCTGCCTCGGCAGTAGCCTGCACATCAACTTCATCATTATCACTACAATCTGTTCTTCCCTCATTACTACTTGTCCATTCTTCTTCATTACTCACATCATTCTCATCTTCAACCTCTGACTCTGAAGTACAGTCCTCAGAGTCGTCTGACTCACATTCTGATGAGTAATCATCACCAAAATCCTACACCAAAATTAACAGAAATAATGACCAAAATCTAACTGGAACATTATATTAACAGAAAAAATTTACTAGTTCCAACATATTCACAGTATTCAAATCTTACATAAGGAGCAAGAACGCTACTGTCAAGCACCAACACGGGAACTTGTAAATCTCGTGCAAGTGCTCTAACTAATCTTTCTCGATAAAGCTCAGTACCTATAGATGGCATCATTATGAACATAATTAACTTTAAACATTCTTTTTCATTTGACAAACAATGCAATTTAAAAAGATGGCAAGAGAAGAACATTTTTTAAGTTTGATTGGGCAATAAACAACCTGGAACACTTCGAAGCAATATTCTTCCACTTGAAGACGTCAAACGAGCACCATATGAAGCAGTGAACTTCTTGTGTTTCAAATGGGAAGCAACACATTCCACCAAAACGTTTTTTGTGTGTTCACTATAAAATAAATAAATAACTTAAGTACGATCAAGCTGATATAATAAAGACAAATAAAGAATGATCAGTAATAACATCGACAGATAATTACTGAATGTAGTAAGGAAATGTCTCCCATGAAATGTTTATTTTCTCCCACGGAACCACCCTCCTTGAGAACTCATTTTTGAACCTTTCGCGTCGAGTCAAAAATGGTGATTCTCTCTTTTTACTCTCAATTGCGAGCTTCTCATTATTTAGCCATTCCTTTTGTTCTTGATCTCCAAGTCGAGCATGTGCATCACAAGGCCTCACAACTTCCTTAACTTTTTCTAGTCGATTCTTTCCCTTATCTCCCTTATCAAAGTTAGCAACATCGTTAATGGGTTTATGATTATTCTCACTTGCATTCCTCCCATCACCTTCTGAACTAAAGGCACGTAACTGGATGCTTTTCAAATGTAAAGTAGACCTCACATGCAAACTTGTATAACTATTTCGAGGGACAACAAACTGTGATGAGATTGAATCTATCAAATATCTTCTTATCGAGCTACCAATTGAAGAGTGCTTTCTCAATGCAGAAGTATGGCTGAAAGGCCGAGTAAAAGCATGATCTGAACAGTTTGGCACACACAAATATTTGGGTGGCTGAAACACAAAAGCCCGGCTCTGAATCTTAGTCTTTATTCTCCTTGCATACATCGCAACTTCTTACTCCTAACTCCAAGGACACTGCAAGGATTGAATGGAAAGTAAAGCATTTTCGCTACGTGGACAGAGAACATAATAGAATAATACAATGACCTCTTCATTAGCATTGCAGATAATTATAACAAAACAGTACCTAAACATAACATCAAAATTTTTCTCCAAGAAATCATTTCATTTAGAAAAACGTTCAACTTTACTGTGTCTATTTCAATAAGCTTTGCAGATAATTATATCTAGACTAAACCGAGCTTCACAGATTGAAAAGAACACAGTTAAAAGGAAAAGAACACAACAGATATGGCTCTTCAGATTCGTCAGAGGAATCTTCTAAGAAATGAGGAAAAGAAAAAGACCAAAAAAACAGGAACTAAATAATTGCACTAAAGCATAGAACAAATAAACGAAAGTTAACAGTTTTGGTGCTCTGAAATTGAATTACAAATTAAATAAGAAAAATAACAGAAACTAATGCATTGGAATGGAACAACTAACAAACAAAATATGTTTTAAAGCTACTTTACATTGAAGCAAACTTAGGTGTTTTTATCGCTCTTGAGATTTTAACGAAACGTATAACTTTACATTGTGAATCATTTAAACAAGAAGAATACCTCATCAAATCAATTAGCTGATTGCAACAAAAGCAACAAAGCAAATAACAAAAAAAAAAATCACAGAAAGCTACAAATCAGCCAAAAAGATTAACATAAGCTAAATTAAAAGCTGCATAACCTTGTTTAATTACCCAAAAGTCAAGCAGTGGTGGTTTGGTGCATATTCAAGAAAAACAGAAAAAAGCGAACCTATCTTAAAGACAGAAACATGAAACAACAGAAAGTGCGAGAAAAGCGTTAAGTGGGAGAGAGAGAGAAGATCTGAAGGTGCGAGAAAACAAAGGCACAACAGCAGACACAGGAGATTAGGAGAGGGGAGAGTGGCTTTATGTTTTGGCAACTGCCTAGATTTGGGTTTCAAACATGCATATGTAGGTTTGCAGATTCTTCGTAACACTAATTACACAAATTGTATGGAATAGGCCTATTCTGGCCAGCCTCCCCCGCAAGGCCCAACCCAAAAACAATTTCTCCTCCTCTTTTAATTGGAGTGCTGCCCTCTTATTTGGGTTTTTTATTGTATGGCCCAATTTTGAGACTTATTTTAATTTTAGCCCAGCCAAAAATTTTCTCTAATTAATTTTTATTCTAATCCAACATTATCGTTTTCTATTTACCTTTGATTTCTAGATCTAAATATTTGTTATGCTCATAACTATGGCTAGGCATCATTCACGAAATTCAAAATTATGCTTTAATATCTCGTATAATAACATTGTTAAACACACAACATATTCAAACACAAAACAAATACAAATTCTAATATATATTCATATACAAATTCAAAATTCAGCCAATCAATCCAATCTAATTTAGATGTAACGGCACTTAATAACTTACAAATTTGATGCTTATGTCCAGATTCATGGCAATAAGAACATTTTCTCCTCACGTCGTCCCCTATTTTAGAGGGCCTCTTTTTTGTCGTGTCGATCTAATTTTAGTTAATGAAGGGTGGTAGCAAGATTAATAAACATAACTCATGGATAATATCTGAATAAGCAACAATAAGTGCTTCAAACATGCAACATTGCATACAAAAGGCATGATATTGAAATTAGATATTTTCGCATGTTGCAATTGTATGTGCACATGAAAATTGATATAAATCAAACATCCTACAAATGCATATATTTTGTGTTCAAATTCACGAGCACATTTATGCCTCCCTCCTTCATGTGATGCTCATACTGATCAACTAAAAATATTAATGTACTTTGTATAGGGCTATTTGTTTGGTAACTTTTATAGAGCCAATTAGCTTGGCATGTTTTCAACTTGCAAACTTCATTTCTACTATTTTAGAAGAGAAAATTCATGTTTTAGGGTTTTATTCGTGCATTTTGTAATATTAGTGGTTATTATATTGTACATTATGCTTATAAATAAATTCTGAGTCCATTTGTGATACCCAATCTTTTACTTCAAATATTTGGATACTTTTGGGCTTATCTACTCTAAGTAGTATGACCATTTGCTTACTAAACTTATTAACATGATATGACTTCGCAGCCACTAAGTAATTCATTATAAATTTGTCGTCTTCTTAATTTTTTTCCTAAAATTTGATAAGTACAAACTTCGTGTGTTGCTTTAGAAAAAGATAACAAGTATCATTTTCTCAATACTTGTATGTTGATTAGATATGAAGATCAAGGTATGAATATCAAATTTTATACTTGTCAAATAACTCCTTATAGCTTATGCATAATTCATTATCATGAGTCATCATTTTAGTTAACCCTAATCTCAAAAGCCATGAAAAATATCTAATCATTTAATCTTTGCAAGATGCCACAATATTTACCTATAAAAAATGTATCATTAACTATTATCGATGTATTAATAGGCAATTCATAGAAAAGTAATTAATTAAAAATATAGAAAAATCAATTTAATTTATATATCATTGTTGCATATACATATAATTGTTTTAGGTTTGAATAAATTACAGTGAAATATTTTTAAATAGTAATTTTTTTAAAATTATTAATTTTTTCTTTTTTCAAATTGTCACACATTCTACATATAATTTTAAAATTATTTTATAATAAGGTACAACTAAAAGAAAAATATAAGTTTGATCATCTAGAATAATGTATGTAATTAGGGGTATAACTTAAAAAATACAATAAAATCTAGTTGAGGGTTAATTAATTTATCTAAAATCATATCAACTTTAAAAAAGTTCTAGAATTTGAATTATAAACTATATTTTGTTTATCTAAATAAAATCTAAGTTCATAATCCAAATTTTATTACTTTTATAGAATTTGTATTATTTTAGAATCTAATTTTAGATCTATAGTAAATATTATTTAAATTTTTAAATTTTTATCTTCGTATTAAGTCAAGTCATTAGAGTAAGTATTTTTTATAATTTTTTAATGATACTTTTTAAATATTTTTTTTCAAATTACTTCTTAGATATTATTTAATTTTTATGTGTAAATTTATAAAATAATTATGTATTTTTTAAAAAATTATTGTGATCAATTTATTTTTATTGATGAATTTGATATTTTATAATAATACAAGTATAATTGAAAAAAATGAAAAAGAATTCGCTAAAAATCCATAGGTATTTTCACAAGTTTAATAAATAATAAGCATCCATTTAAATAAATTTATTAATAGAATATTAAATTCATTATGAATTTAATATTAAATTTTTTTAATGAATATAGATATGGATTTGACAATATCTTATCCAAATCATTTATATTTATAATTAGTCTAACAATCCCTCGCAGAGGATCTCGAGTACTTGAAACTCTAATGTTTTTTTGTGGGTTTTTTTTTTCCCAATCTTCAAACTCAAGTAGCTCATCTTTTTAAGTCTCGCCTCTGTGTAAGAAATTTATAAATGATCAACAATGGGATATGCAAAACGAAATTT
Organism: Swietenia macrophylla; assembly: GCA_032401905.1. Taxonomy (NCBI): domain Eukaryota; kingdom Viridiplantae; phylum Streptophyta; class Magnoliopsida; order Sapindales; family Meliaceae; genus Swietenia; species Swietenia macrophylla. The sequence goes on along the minus strand of CP135584.1, from coordinate 5,304,303 downwards.
ATGTGAATAGTATCAATTCTCAATCCCACTTTCAGAAATTCGTCATCATGCATCCAAAAGATCTCTATTTTGTAGATAATTCATGCCTTCATCTTCAAGTAATAGACTTGTTCTTTTGCATTTGCACACACAAAGAGGATGAGTAAACAACACTTGAATTAATTTTTGACCTATTCCAATTAAATTCATCTCAATTCTACTTATTCTTGAACTTCCTGTAAAGCCCTAAATCAACATTTTGTCATCCTTAAATTAATTCCTGACTTGTTCAGTTGGTGCTTTGACTTAAATTAGAATTAATTCACTTTAAAATTTGGGCTGGTCATATTTCAAGACAATTCAACCCAAATTATTGAACAACTCAAAGCAAACTAAATCTATTAAAATCAATTTGTTTTGGTCTGAGTTATATAGTTTTAATTTAAATTCAAAATTTATTATTTTTATTTATTCACGTTACTCTAATAATAATAACAACAACATTATTATTATTATTATTATTATTATTAATAAACTTGAATTAATCGACAACACCATCAACTACATAAAATAATATAAGAGCAAACAACAAAATTTATTATTATTATTATTATTTACAGAGTAGGATTAATTAATAATACATAAACTAAATAAAGGAGAAAATAATAAAAATTTTAAGTGACATAATTTTACAAAAACAAAAATAAGTTCAAAAATAAAATATATATTCTTTATATTGGGGATAAAATTAAACAAAAGTAATACTATGCCAATTAAACATGAAACACAAAACTTAATCCAATAACAAAATGCATACTCATTAAATATGATTCGGATGAAGTTATTATTTAATCAAAAATAAATTTAACTCAATCATTAAACCATAATAAATTTGGGTTGAATAATAAATTTTAAACTCAATTCAAACTGTATGATTTGGTAAAAGGTAGTGAGTGCATACACTTTTATCCATCCCTAATTTAATATATTAAAATCAAAAGAAGTGAACGACCAATTTATAGGAATAATTTTCGTGTAATTACAAAATTTTTAAAATTTCATATTATAAGTAATTATATTTTTCTAAATCTATCAATAGAAACTTGCATTTATATAGTAATAATCATTTATATATTATAAAAAATGTATATAAGAAAGAAATGTAATGCGTTAGTTTGTTGAAGGCTATATGTGTTGAATTATACAATGTACTACATTATAGAATTTACATTTGAAAGGAAAACATTAAAGAGAATACAAAAGTTTAGACTTTTTTAAAAACTGACTTTGCATATTCCTAGCACAATGCAGTTAATTGTACTAACTTTATTGAAATAATGTCTATTAGTAATACAAATTTATATAATTATTTTAAGTTAAAAATTTAAATTAAAGAAACCCATCATTTGCATGTATATAAAATTTGCAAACATCCTTTACACAATATGAGTACTGATTTATTTGAAATATATTTTTTTAAGAATTTATTTTATTTTAGATATACTGCAAAGTTAGATTAATTTTGGGAATAATTTTAACTGTATGTTTTAAAATTAAAAGTTTAATAATTTTGAGAAATGGTTGAATATTCACTGGGAATGGAGTGTTGGGCCTTTTGGTCCCCTCTCCATGCATTTGTAGTGTTATATCTACCTAACTCTTGCTCAATAATATTCATGAGTGCTATAATAATAATAATAATAATAATAATATCTATATGAAATTGATCAATAAATTTTCAGCAAGTTAGTTTCAATACATTGAGGAGTAAAATTTGTTTAATAACTATACATACATACATACATACATATTAGTGTAATATTTTATAGGTTACAAATTCATAAATAAAAATTATTTCTATAAAATTTTCAATAATTTACAAAAATGAAATTTGAAATATAAAATAATTTTTTATTGATCAGAAAACGAACGGTGAAGATAAACCCATTTGAATACACGCGGAAACAACAACTAAATAAACAAACAAAAAGATGGCTCGTCTGCACGGAATGCTGACATAGACTGGCGGACATACTAAAACCCTAAACCTTTCGTCACCGCGCGTATAAATAGACAATGTTGTTCCTCTTGTCCTTACAAATATCTTTCAAAACCCTTAAAAGATCTGAGTGAGAATTAGGGTTTTGTATTTTTCTTTTGATTTCGTTTCTCTTCATTTCAATATACAATACAATCTTTAGTCATGGGCAAGTCTAGCAAGAAATCTACCCCCAAAGTGCGCTGCTCCGTTCATTCTTTTCCGTTTCCATTTTCTTTTTCTTTATTCTTATTGGACATTTTGGTTTGTGCGTAAAGTTATTTTCTCTAATGGTTTTCATTGTTTTCTTGGTTTTGTTTGGTGTAGGTTGATGCAGCTCCTGTTGTAGCGGCTCCTACAAAATCTGCTAAGAAAGGTATGATTTCTTTTGTTATTTTATGTCTTTTATGTTTTCTCCCTTTTTTTTTTAATTTCACAGTTGTTTTTATTTTACCTTTGGAGTTCTCGAAAGTTGCATTTGGAGTCAGAAGCCCCATTTGTGTTAGTATATATGCATTATTTTCGCATGTAGTTTGGGTTGTATATGTACGTATTTCTGTTTTGGATTTATTGAAATTGCAAACTAATTTCATTGAGGTATTTATGGTTTTCTGAAGTTTTGCTTGTATTTCATGGTTTGAAGTCTTGAAACTTCATAGTATTGAGCGCAGCGAGTGGTATTTGTGTTTTATTTTCATTCAAGATGGTTCAGAATATGAACAATGGATTCTTAACCATGTCTATGAGGTGCCTTTTCCCTTAATTATCACAAGATAATATGATTTGTGTACTGCAAAGAAGTATGCAGCCAAAGCCTGGAGATTTGGTATTTTCTGCTGGATTTTGAACAGACTGTATTATTTTTTGTTTCAGTCTGGTGATGTTTTGTTTTACATGCTATGCTATTTTCTTTGGACGTCTGTGTTGTTTGCACTTTTGTCCTTTTTGGGTTTAGATTTTTTTTTTTATTTTGTTCATGTAGGTGTAAAGAGAGAAGCTGAAGATGCTATGGAGAAGCAACTAAGTGTGAAAAAGTGGAAAAAAAATGATGGGGTATCACAGGCTGTTGAGAAGGAGAAGGCTGAAACAAAGACACAGAAGAGAAGCAAGAAAGAGGAAACCAGTAGCTCAGAAGAGGATTCTTCAGATTCCGAGGAAGAACAGAAGGTGACTATACACTAATTGACTTCTTTATTCCCATTTATGTACGTTTTGCTTCTTGGGATTTTAGGCTTGTCATGTTTGTTTCGTTAATTTATTCATACTAGAGTCTTTCTGTTTATAGTTGACATTTGCCATGGAGCAGTTGTTGATATTAGCTAATATGGCATATGATGATGCAAAAACCTTGACTTATTTGATTATTCTTGGTTAATTAATTGGTTGATGTATTCTGACTATGTTAATTATTAGGTTAAAGCTGTTACCAATAAGAGAGGAAAGGTAGCAAGGCCCCCTGTTAAAGAGTCTAGTAGTGACAAGGAGGATTCATCTTCTGATGAAGTGAGTTGGACTCTTGAATCTAGTAGTTATACTTTTCTGCTTTTTTAGTCTTGTCTAATTTTTTTCTGGCAGGAACCTCTAAAGAAGAAATCAATAACTGCAAACAATGGCTCTGTTGCTGCCACTGCTAAGAAAAGCAGGCCTGCTAGCAGCTCAGATTCATCAGATGATGATTCTGATGAGGATGAGGTGAGCATTCCAGTTATATTGTGACATATTTAGTAACAATGATCGTTTCTTGGTTTTGTGCTTGATCTCAAAAATCTGAATGCTTGTTCTTAATCTTCCTAGCTATTTGTATTTTAGTTACTAATGTTTTAACGTTATTCTCACATCCCTATTTTGGCATGCAAGATATTGAATAGCGCTAAATTGATTCTTTTTTCCTTCTCTAATTTTATCTTGGAAGGAACCTCCAAAGAAAAAGCCGGCAGCTGTTAAAAATGACTCTGTGGCCACCCCTGCTAGGAAAAGCAAGTCTGCTAGCAGTTCTGATTCATCAGATGATGATTCCTCAGATGACGATTCCAGTGAGGATGAGGTTGGTATGATGGTTACATTTGTGCCATGTTTAAGAGCAATGTTTGATATTTCTTGGTGGTTGTGTGCATGCTTAAATATATGAATGACTTCTTTATTCACATTTATGTATGTTTTGCTTCTTGGGAATTTAGTCCTGTCATGTTTGTTTCATTAATTTATTCATACTAGAGTCTTTCTGTTTATAGTTGACATTTGCCTCAGGGCAGTTGTTGATATTAGCTACTTTGACAGATGATGGTACAAAAACCTTGACTTATTTGATTATTCTTGGTTAATTAATTGGTTAGCTGTTACCAATAAGGGAAGGAAAAGCAGCAAAACCCCCTGTTAAAGAATCTAGCAGTGGAGAAGAGGATTCTTCTTCTTATGTAACTTATTGATTGAATACTAAATATTTTGGTCTTGTCTAATTTTAATCTGGTAGGAACCTCCAAAGAAGTCAATAACTGCAAACAATGGCTCTGTTGCTGCCACTGCTAAGAAAAGCAAGCCTGTTAGCAGCTCAGATTCTTCAGATGATGATTCTGATGGGGATGTGGTGAGCATGCCAGTTATATTGTGACATAGTAGCAATGATTGTTTATTGGTTCTGTGCTTGATCTCAAAAATCTGAATGCCAGGCTCTTAATCTCCCTAGCTATTTGAATTTGAGTTACTAATGTTTTAATGTTATTCTCATATCCCTCATTTGGTATGCCAGATATTGAAAAACACCAAATTGAATTTTTTCTTTTCCTTCTCTAATTTTATGTTGGAAGGAACCTCCAAAGCAAAAGCCATCAGCTGTAAAAAATGGCTCTGTTGCCACCCCTGCTGGGAAAAGCAAGCCTGCTACCAGTTCTGATTCATCAGATGATGATTCCTCAGATGATGATTCTGATGAGGATGAGGTTGGTACGATGGTTACATTTGTGGCATGTGCAGGAGCACTATTTGATATTTCTTGGTGGTTCTGTGCATGCTTAAATGTATGAGTGTCTTGTTATGAAAATATCTTTTCTTTTGTTTTAGGATTTTGCCTAATCATTTCTAAGTGATGATTTATTGAGTATGTTTTTTCCTTGCTTGTTTAATCAACTGACTTGTATCAGTTGACTGTTTTGCAAAGATAATTTTGATGCAATGCTAAATGAAGTGACCTGGTAATTTATTGGCCGAGGAAATTGCCAGGCCTGCATTTTTAACTACTAATTTATGTAAAATTGAATTAATATTTTACAAGCAATTTGCTGTTCTTGTCATAACTCTGAAAAAACAAGTTATTATGCTATTCAAGAAAAAATCAACCGAAGTGATTTCTCAACCCAGGAATTGCCAGCTTCTACTACTAAGAAATCAACTTCAGATGACTCCTCAAGCTCTAAAGATACTTAAGATTTGGATGAGGATATCCGAAGTATCTACAGTTTCGGGTATCCTCTATTTATTAGGTTGTGTTTGTGATAGCAATTCTCCCAGTAAATTTGTTTTAACTGGGGGAAAAAGAAAATCATCCCCGTTATTAAGGATTGGTAGATTCATGTGCTGTATATTGTTGATTTCATTGTTGGTTATCCTGATCCAATTGCATCTTACATGAATTCTGTTTTCTTATAATTAAAAAAAAAAATGCCTTATTTATCTATGTAGGGAGCTGAGGTGAAGGAAGCCAAGAAATTGGCTGCTGCTAAGAATGTTCCTACTGCTGCAGCCAAGAAGAAAACTGAATCAAGTGATAGCTCTGATGAGGAGAGCGATGATTCCAGTGATGAGGATGAGGTTTGAATTTCTACTCCATCCTCATGGGTTAATTATTTGGAGTTCAGATATGTGTTTGGTTTTAACTTAAATTTCTTGTGTATGTGTAGGAAGCAATTGCTGCCAAGAAAGTATCTGCTGTAGTTCCCAAAAAAATGGTTGAGTCTACTAGTAGCTCTTCAGATGATAGTGAGTCAGAGGAAGAAAAGGTATGTTCTCATAAACAGTCTCCTATTTAATTAAGACGTTGTCTGTGCACTCCATAGGTTTTATATTATGCTTGATATTATGGCAGTTGTTGTTCAGTATTTGACCTGATTATTGCAATGCATAAATGGTGGCAGAAAGTTGTTAACAAAGATGTTAAGAAGTCAGGCTCTGGTCCAGTGGCAAAGAAAAAGGAATCTAGTGATGAAAGTGAGTCCAAAAGTGATTCTTCAGATGATGAGGTAAATTACTAGGTTGTTGAATCAAAGGGGATCCAAACCAGTACACTGTGCCCCTCTGTTCTCTCATGTTATGTTTGAAAGAGGGATGTGATAACAGATTTCAAGCATACAAGTGTACTGCTCAAGCCATGCTAGTTTCATAATCAATCAATTATCTATGCATCAAAATTCATTTTCATTACATAATCACATTCTAAACAAAAAAAAAAAAATATATCAACATCTAAACATTTCTCAAATTTGCTCTCGACCGTGTACTGGGACGAGAAGAACTCTGCTATTTTAATTGTTTGGCTAGAAATCCTAAAATATTTTAGGGCTGTTATTGTGTACACTCCAGTAATTGATGGGATTAAAAAGTTATGTGTGATCAATGCTCATCTATTTTAAACTTTTACAGCCCCCAACAAAGATGGATGTTGATAGTAGTTCTGAGGAAGATGGTGAGGAGAGCAGTGATGAAGAGCCTCAGAAGATAAAGGTGAATTCTTAAATATAATCTGAATTTCATGAATTTCATGAAGATAAAGCTAATGTTTCTAATTAGTTTGTTTGATTCTGTGCTCTGCCTGCCAAGGTTCCTTCAAAGGATTCTAAAACTGTTAAAAAGGAAAGCAGCAGTGATGAAGAGGATTCAGATGATCAGGATGAAAGTGAGCAGGAAGAGGCTTCCAAGACTCCCAAGAAAAAGGTAGCGGTATTTTCCCAGTTTTATGTTGTCTGTAAATGAGTCAAGATTGTTTCCTTTTTTATTTTTATTTTTTTAAATTTTGTTCCTTGCTGAATTAATTCAATTAATAAGCATGGTATGTTGAGAATATGTTTTCCATGCCATTTACCAAAAAATATTTACCAGTCATGGAATCTTTATGTTTTCTTTTGTACTGTTGTATAGTTGATGAAGTTTTAATATTGTCATTCTGTTTGATTGACAAAGTGGTTTGTATTCATATAATCTGAGTGGAAGAAATAAATTGAAGGAGATGATGAATTGGGTTAGCAATGCAGTTTGTTAGCATGCTTTTTTATGGGTTTGGATGAATTGGTGCTAGAATTTAAATTTGTGGACCAGATAGCAAGTGGATGTTATACATCAAGGTTTTGCATGTTCTGGCATGCCTTTGATAATTTCATAATGTTTCTATTTTCACCATAAAAATTTTTACTTGGTTTATAAAAATGCTATTACTAATTTTTTTGGGGCCGGGGGGGTGGCGAACAGGACACTGATGTAAAAATGGGAGATGCTGCATCTGGGAAGAAAGCTGTAAACATCCAATCTCCTTCTACTCTTTTATTTGTTTGTGCCAGTGCTGTTATGTTAGAACTAATGATACATATTTTATGCAGCCCCAAACTCCCTTCACTTCTCAAGCTCAATCTACAGGATCCAAGGTTCTCTTTGTTGGAAATCTACCTTTTCATGTTGAACAAGCTGATGTGTATGTCTTTGTAGCTTCTTTTTGGCAAAAAGATTTCAATATGAAATCTTGAACATTTCGTGCAATGAGATGAATTTAGCATTTCACGTTGACTTTTGCCTAAGAAGTTGAATTTTCTCCTACAGGGAAAATTTCTTTAACAATGTTGCTGAGGTGGTTGATGTTCGTCTATCTTCAGATGCTGATGGGAGATTTAAGGGCTATGGACATGTTGAGTTTGCCACAGTAGAAGCTGCACAAAAAGTAAGCTTTTATATTCAATTATTCTACACGTTTACTAGAACCTGTATGTATTTGTAATGTTTTTGATATTGGAAGTATATAGCTTGTGTTGGACTTTTACTTTGCAATTTTTCAATTTCATCTCAGATTCAGATTTTTTAAAGCTATTTAGTCTAGCCTGCTGCTGCCTGCTTTCTTGTCCTGCTTGTTTGTTAACTTCTAATCTTTTTATTTTTTGTTCATCTGGAGCTTTACATACTTGTATGTATTTGAATGTTTGTTATATTGATGTCTTAAAATGGATAATTAGTTTAAAATGTTTTTGGGCTTCTTCCTTGTTTATAGAAACATTTGAATTGTGGTTGTGTGATACCTTGAGTTGTGACCTGAAGTTATTGTGGCCTTTGTTATAGATAATATCTAAAATGAGTCTGCTGAGGTGTTGATTTGTTTCTTTGTATTAATTGTTATTTCATAATATTATTTCTCATTGCAGGCTCTTGAGTTGAATGGTCAAATGTTAGATAATCGTCCTGTTAAACTTGATTTAGCTCGTGAAAGGGGTGCATACACTCCATACAGCAGGTATCACTGCTAGTTCAATTGAATTATTGATCTTGTTAAGCTGATGCGATATTATAATGTCTATTCACTTACCATAATAACTATCCGCTTAATTGTCCATTGCTAATCTCTGCAGCAAAGATGGCAACTCATTCCAGAAAGGAGGAATAGTTAAGGCCCAAACAATATTTGTTAGGGGTTTTGATGCATCACTTGGAGAAGACCAGGTAAGTCTATCTAATGAATTAAGGCTGTCATTTTGTTGTTATCTTTGCAGTGTTCATAAATGTGCATGAAATTCAAATATTACAGGTTAGGGCTTCCCTGGAAGAACACTTTGGATCTTGCGGAGAGATATCAAGGATTTCCATTCCTAAGGACTACAATACTGGTGGTGTTAAAGGGTTGGTTCCTTTTTTATCATGAATTTGAATTTTTTGGTTCCTTGGTTTGGGATCTGTTTTGACTAATGGTCTGGTGTTTTGTATAGAAAGTAGATACTCTGGGTGTTACTGAACCTGCACTATTAGGGTGTTCAGTATTGTTTTTAGAAAATTTGATGAAACGAAAATTGTGTTTTGATTTGATGTTTTCAGAATTCAAAAATGGTTTGGTAATAGTTTTTGGAAAATATATTACGAAAATGATAACTGTGAAACTAGTAGAGATATTTCAAGAATTGTTTTAGACAATTTCATTTACCTAGTATAATGTAATAGTTAACATTTTTAGTATTTGAATTAATTTGATAAAACCTAAATGTTCAGTGAAAAACATTGAATTTAGTTATGTTATTTTTCATTTTTATTTCAAGAAATTATCTTAACTTTTGTGTTGATTAATATACAACATAAAAGAAAATAGAAATAATAGTATTACTTAATGATATTCACAGCAGTCCCCATTATCTCAACCATCAACATGAATGATAAATAAGTCATTAAGAAACACATTGCAATCTCTAGTGTTAATAAAATATCCTGGCTTGTCTGCTTTGTCTTGTCTGATTTCTTGATTATCTTGTGAATTGCAGGATTGCTTACATGGACTTCCCAGATGGTGGTAGTTTCAACAAAGCTCTAGAACTGAATGGCACTGAAATTGGCCAGTATTCTTTGGTGGTGGAAGAGGCAAAACCAAGGGGAGATTTCCGTGATGGATCAGGTGGGGGGAGAAGTGGTGGTAGAGGTGGAAGAAGTGGTGGTAGAGATGGTGGGAGGAGTGGTGGCAGAGATGGTGGTGGCCGTTTTGGCAGTAGAGGACGTGGAGGTGGTGGCAGAGGACGCGGAACACCATATAAGCCAAGGATGGCCGCTGCTGGAACAGGCAAGTATCTTCTATTTATTTATGTTAGTTTTGGTCAGTTTTAACTGTTTGCATGTCTTCACCGCAGAATCTTTAGCTTGATCGATACCCTTGTATACATTATGTAGTTTCTTTTGTTTGTTAGCCTGAGATGTGTATATACTGAAGAAATACCTCGCACTTATGATAATGCAGGGAAAAAGACTACTTTTAATGACGATGAATGATAGCAGCAAAGTGTTGAGAGTGGCATTTTTATTTCCTGCATTTTGACTTGTTTGTTTTTGCTGTTTTGGTCAAGATTTAGCTATGTTTGGTCATCTTGTTGAAGAGGCTTTCCATATGCATAGGGTAAAATGTTTGTGTTATTCTGTTGGGATGTAGTGTTGGAGCGGTGAAGTACATACTTTTTCCCAAGCTGCTGCTGTAGCTGCTTGTAAATTGTTTAATTTGCTGCGAATGCCCTATTTTTGGCTTTGGTTTCCTCACGGAGTGAAATCATAAAAATAGAATATTTTTGTTAATTTATTTCTGGGAAAAGCTATAATATGATTACTTTTGTTCTTGGAGGAGTTGATTAATTTCCTTAAAAGCAACAAATGCACAACTGTGCCCTGAACCATTTTTTTTTTCTTTTAAGTTTTCAAAAGAACGTAGAAGGTTTTTATCTATTTTTCATGTGACAAGCAAAATTCCTGACCCTTGGATAAGATCAAGTCAGCGCTGTTGTCGGGAACAAGCGTACTTGCATTCCATTGTAAGTATACAACAACAAACAAAAAAAGAAAAAAGGAAAGAAAATGGAAAATGCATATTAACAATTTAATCTTGTTGAGAATGGTGCTCAATGCCATAAGACGTGACAAAATTTACAGCACACGGGAGTTTCCCAAATGCCGCGCAACATGCTAATGTGAAGAGTATGCTGCGTTCAATGGTAGCTCGGTAGCGAAACCTTAGCTTGAGGACCGCCTTGCGCGTAAACAAAAGTGCATTGTGAACCTGGTTTTAAGACTTCTGGCCATTCAGGAAGTTGGTAACTTCTGCTGTTTTTGTTGTGTTGGAGTTGGCGAGAGACCACAAAACGAGCCAGATAGGTTTTCAATTACAAGCTTAAGGTCTGTAATTGACTTTTGAGATGTATTCTTAACTATCACCCTGTGCTTGTAATAACTTTTCTCACCTTCATTCCATGTTCCAGCTACTGAGTGAACAAATTCAATTGGCAGCTTATTTGTGTCTATTTTTGCTTCTTCATTGTAGGAAATTGTAGAAATCAGGAAATGATGACATGAGACTTAATTTGCTGGACTATTTTATTTTAATTAGAGTTGAAAGAACATCATAATACTAATTGCGCACTCACCCTGCGTTGTTTGATGGGGTACTGTTGGTTCTTTGCTAGAGTATCCTGACTCCTTGTGGTTATTCCTGTGAAAAGTTTCCAAAGTTAAGTTTGAAATATATATCGATGTCAATCAAAATAGATTAAAGCAATGCAGATTCCTAGCTAATTACCTGAACCTGAAGGTTTGAACGCACCATGCTGCTTTGAAAATAGGCCTGCAAAAGGAGCAGTAGCAGAGACTGTGGGCTCAGTTTGTTCGTAATTAGAACGGTCATCGTAAGTTATCGTTCTTAGTAGGACCTCCGACAACTGCTCCGTGCAATACATTAGGATTTCCCTCATTGCGACGATACCATGTCTCGAATCCTTGTACACATCCAACTTCAGAATGGAGATTGTATATAGAAGCAATGGATGAACCTCTATGGTGAACTTCAATTGGGTATTTTACTCCGTATGCAACTAAGCAACTCGTTGACTTGGGATTTTTACCAAGAATATAATCAGTCTGCCAACCAGACAGCACCATATTAAGAAACAATAACTCTTTGAAAGAACTAGAATGAACCAATATGATCAACAAAAGATTGCTTGTGTTTGTGTTTGTACTTGTGACTTTGCAAAATTGAGAAGCTCCTCGGGCTGGACCTGGCCATCTGGACAAGTGAGCATGGCGTTTGCAGCAGAGAGATAATCAGAGTAGACAGAAAGAAGAAATGCAGCAGCTTATGCATATTGTATTTAAATATAATATTTTATTTGTTAAATCTATTATTATTGTGATTTGTCTGAAAATTTGATCAAAAAATAAAATATATTTGATATAACAAAGAGACGAAAACAGTTGCTCTGGGTCGGCCAACCCAGTATAAAATTAAATACCTTGGCTTGGCCGACTCAGAATACTATTTACACCTTGAGTTGTCAAACTCAAGATAACTATTTTCGTTATTTTTATAATAATATATATAAACTAATTCAATTATACACACACGCGCGCGCGCGCACACACACACATATATATTAAAATTATGTTAAATATAATTTATAAAATTTTGATTTTATGATTTTTGTTTATATTTACTTAATATTTATTATATTTTTTTGAATTTTTAATCTATTTTTGTTATTAATTTATTTTTTTAAAAATTTATTATTTTATTTTTTTGTATTTTAAAAATAATTATATTTAAATATACTTGATAAAAATTTTATTTTATTATTTATTTTTTATTGGATTAAGAATTTATTTTTTATCTTATAAATTTGTTTAATATATGTTTTTATTTAATTTATTTTTAAAATATTATTTAATATTTAAAAAATATTCAATATTCATGAGATATATTTAGATATTTATTTAAGGTATATGTGTCGTAGTGTGGTCACACTAGAGTATTATACACACACACACACACACACACACACACACACTTATATATATTATGAAAATTTTGTTTTATAATTTATTTTTTATCGAATTAAGAATTTATTTTGTTATATGAATTTATTTAATATATTTTATGTATTTATTTAATAAATTTTTATTATGTTATATTATATAGTCAATGTTCAAATATATAGATATTTAAACATAAATATTTTGATACATTTTAGATATATGGCTGAAAACTTACTTATTAGTATTCGTCATAGAGGATCATGGGTTACGTTACTTGATGTTCAGAAAAATACTGTAGTGGAAAGATTCAACTCATATTTGTTCCAAGAGATATTAAGTATAATGAATTATTGACATGATATATGACTGCATTCAAATTAGTCCAATAAAATTTAACATTCAATTGAAAACGGATTCACAGACAGTGAAACAGGATCTGTTATATATGTGAATATTGATGATGATTACAGTGCCTCCGATTTTATGTGTAGTATTGTGCCGATAAAGTCTAGACATCTCAGTCCGCTCTACGTCATTATGGAGTAAATAGTTGTGAATAATGTTAAAGTGACTTGCACTGCTTTGCCAACTGTCGATGCAGAAGTTCCTTTACAACTGTTTATTTTTTCTTGGGATAGTAATCAGTTCGACTATGGTCAACATTACTTACAAGATGATATAAATCTTATAGATCTTTTACCAATACATTATGAAGGTCTTGTAAGTTGTGGAGGATATATACCATGTCAAATCAATAAAGATTATGTAGATGATTTTTTCAGAGTCAACAATGTGTGGAAGGTGAAGATGTTGATATTTATAACGATATATTGAGAACCCTATGTAGAAATTATTGCAATAAAGATGCTGATGCACCGACGAATTTGGGTTATGAAATAGGTCAAATTAATAGATCTATAAGAATTGAGGAGGACACAGTTAAATCATCAAGTTCTTGTTGTATGCCATTTATTCCACCATCATTTTCTCAATCACATGATGCACTGTCTAACTCTGCATATAATAGTATATATGCAGGACAACTTTTCAATTCAAAAAAGTAAGTACGAGATGCACTGGGTTTATTGGTGTTAAAAAACTATTTTCAGTTTTAAGTTTCAAAATCAACAATAGATCGATTTGAGGCAAAATGTGTAGTTGATGGGTGTAAATGGTAGATTCGGGCAACCAATACAGATGGAGACGGTGGATATTTGTCTATTAAACAATTTGAAATGGATCTTACTTATCGAAACAACCAATTACAACTAGGCCACTGACAAATAAGTAGTTAGTTTATTGGTAAATTTGTAATAGATAAATTTCAAGATCCTAGTAGAATTTATACTCCAAACAACTACAAGATGACATATACTAAGAGTTTAGAGTACGTGTGTCTTACCGTAAAACGTGGTTAAATAGAGAAGAAGCATTAAAATTAACGTGTGAGAATCCAGCCGAATTATTTAATTTACTGCCACAGTTTTGTTATATTTTAAAGGAAAGGAATTCAAGCACAATAATGCATATAAAAACAGACGAAGATGACAATTTTTTATATTTCTTCATGACACTTGGAGCATCTTTAAGTAATTTTCGCACAGCAATTCGTCCCGTAACTGTTATTGATAAGATATTCTTAAATGGTGCATATCAAGAGACTATGTTTGTTACTGCTACTCTTGATGGGAATGATCAAATTTATTTCGTAGCATTTGACGTAGGGGACTCTAAAAATGATGCATCATGGTCGTGGTTTTTAGAGAAACCACGAGATGCACTTAGATCTATTTCAAATCTTATATTTGTGTTAGATAGGCATGATAGCATAGTTAAAGGAACAAGAATAGTATTTTTCGATTCATATCACGTTTTTTGTATGTACATATTGAAGAAAATCTTAAATCAAAATATAAGTTTAAAGATTGCAAAAAAGTGCTTTCTTAATGAGATTTTGTATTGCTGTCAAGACATTTGTATTTAGTGAATTTAAAAAACATATGGATAAGTTGAAGTTGATACATCTTGATACTACAAATTATTTAGAAAATGAGATGGGTTTCATAGATGGGCTATACGTCATTTTTCAGTCCGACGATATGACATAATGACCACTAACATTGCCGAAAGTATGAATGCATTGTTAAAAGATACATGTACTTTTCCAATTATGGCCTTAGCAGATTGGATACGATCAATTTACAGCGTTAGTTTTATGAGAGAAGAAAGGATGCTGCTAAATATGATAAAAACACCTTAATTGGAAGATTACAACTGATAAAATTAAAGTGAAAGATTGCACCTCTTTTACACTGTCAGTCTATCCAATTTTTCAATTTGAGTTCGAAGTTAGAAGTAAAGGAGAAATTGTTGTGGTTGATCTGAATTCAAAGACATGTCAATGTAGATGCTTCAACTTACAATAACTACCATGTGCTCATGTAATGATAGCAATTAAATATGTTTAAGGCCGATATGGAGATTTCTATTCAAAATATTATAAGAATGACACACTTCTTGCAGCGTATGCACAAGAAATTCATCATGTTAGAAATCTAAGATTTTGAAAAGTTCTAAATAAGATTCGGACCATTGTTGTAAAACTGCTGATAGATTGTGTTCCATCAGGTCAACCAAAGAATATACGCATTTCATTTTCAGAAGAGAGAGTTGCGGTCCGAAAGTGTTTTCGTTTTAAGCAACACGGACACAATCGTACATGTAAAAACTCATTGAATTTAAATGAAAATTTGTAATTAAACTTTTTATTTTATAATATTATATTTATTTTAATAATATTTTATTTAATTTTTTATTTTATTTAATAACGTTATATTTAACTTTTTATTATATTTAATATTGTTGTATTTAACTTTTTATTTTATTTAATAACATTATATTTAACTTTTTATTTTATTTCATAACGTTACATTTAACTTTTTATTTTATTTAATAATGTTATATTTAATTTTTTATTTTATTCAATAATGTTGTATTTAACTTTTATTTTATTCAATAATGTTGTATTTAGTTTTTTATTTTATTTAGTAATATTATACTTGATTTAATTCAATAATTTATCTATAAATATTCATGTTAATTATACTAATTTATATAATATCTAATTACATCATGTATATAATAAAAATAAAATAATATGAGTATCGTCAATGTAATCAACCCACATACAAGTGAAGTGCCATTTTAATCTTAAAAAATGATCCATATTAGAAAGTAAAATTCCAATGTTAACCTAGTATAATATATTCGATATATTTGCATATAAATATGTCACAATCTGCACTATCTATGGTCTGTCAATATATATCAGCCAACCAAAAATATATAAATGATGTGTTTGTTTCATACGAATCTAACCTCACATCATAGAGCTTAAATGTGTGCATCATAAAAGGTAATAACTCACATAAAGGTTTTATAGCCTCATGTATCTCTCGATCAGAATGTCCTGATGGTGTTAAATCATACAAACATATCTTGTGTCCATGTAGATCAATAGCACATGCAACCCAATATTCATTACAAATTTATGCAGGCAGCAAAATAATATCAATATTACTTCAAGATTTTAACATCCCAACAGAATTGCCTATCACATATGGCTCAATGTTTGATAAATCTATTGGGTCAGTGTCTATATGTTTCTAAATGTAAAGTAATCTCGACTGTATAATTAAAAAAAATTTTATTAGTATCAAGTTAAGAAAATATTTGAAATGCATAATAATACATGATAATCATGAAATTTTTTTTTTAATTAAATACGTACATATAGATGTGAAGAGATAATAGTAAAGTTTTGTAATATTATGTCGGAATACGCTTTTTATCGATGAACGATCAAATAAAGATACTCGTCAATGTGCTAAGAAAATAATAATACAAATGTTAGTTTGAGTCATCTAATATCATAAATAAGACAATAATAGGTAAAATACTTACAGTATCCTCTAACTGTGCATCCGGATTAGAAATGCTGCGAAACCATTGGGGTGTGAATATGATCGAACGTGTCTCTATAAAAGATGTTGGGTCTTCTAATCATTGAAGATACTTAGCATGCAAATCATCTGAATAAGAAGCGATAGGATCTATAGTCAAGTCTGGGAGATAATGTGGTAATGGCATGGTGGAAGAGACCCCGTGAGTTCCCTTCAAATGATTAGTGTAAGACTTTTGTCGTATGGACCCTTCTTGTATAGTCTCCCAAATCGACTTTCACGAGTGATTAGTATAGGTCTATTCTGTTTGTTGATTGGTAGATTATCTGAATGAGTCGGTGGCTCATTTGCCTATAAAATAATCAAATATGATAAGTTTATTAATAAAAAAACTAGTAAAAAATTTACAACACCAATCAAGCATCTCCACAGTTTCAAATTTAACATCAAAATCAATAAACAACTCACAACATCAATAAAATATCTCCACAATTTCAAATTTAATATCAAAACCAATAAATAACTCACAGTACCAAACAAACATCTTAATAGTTTAAATTTTAATGCCAAAATCGCCAAAAAAATCACAATACCAAACAAATATCTCTACAGTTTAATATTTAATAATAATAACTTGAACGGATGAGACATGAGGTGACAAATATGAATGACTATATATCTACATCTATCTACGCAAGTTTGCTGATAATGCATCAATTCGATTTATAACATCACATTCGATCTGGTGCATATCCTTTAGTAGTATGTCACAAACATCCTCTCGTATATCATGAACATTTGCACTCAATACCTTGAATCGGTCCATCACAACCATCTTAAACTCATCGTCGTAATGTAATGGCGGGTAAATAATATGATGATAATGCAGAAGAATGACATTGTGATAGCACAAGAGAATGATGCTATGGCGGTGTAGGAGAATGATGCTGTGGTAGCACATGAGAATAATATTATAGTAGCACTAGAGAATAATGCTGTGGCGGCACTGGAGAATGATGCTGTGATGGCACAGGAAAAAGATATTGTGGCGGTACAAGAGAATGATGTTGGGGTAATGTAGGAGAATACTGCTGCAGTGAAAGAGTGGGAAAAGTGTCCTGTTACTTAGATACCAATTAATAATATTTAATTAAAATTTTAAATTAAATTACATTAATTTATAACTCTTACTTGGGTGAAATATAGTATAGTATCATCTTCACTTATACGAAAGTTTTGAATTTCAATACGTTCCATGTAAATCTTACTCGTTAATAAACTATCTTCATATGCACTTTCTGATTGAATTATCAGAAATAATTCAACTACATATCATACATTCTTCTCAATAGGCTCCGGCTGTAACACGAAAATTACCTACAATATCTATAAAAATATATATAATAATAAATTTTTATAACTACTATTATGCAATAATGAATTATATAATGTGTTAATTTAATACTAAATATTTATCATAGATTAGTTAAATAGATGCTTATAGACTATCGTCTGACTTAAAACTCACTTAAAACTCGTAAATTCATACCTATATAACATAAATTATAAATATGTCAACGTGTTACATAATTAACAAAAGTTAGAAATTGGATACTAATATTCATGATAAATACTTAAAATGTAATAGCCATCCCAGCAATATTGTACTTTCCCTTGAAACTTTTGCCCGAAACTTCTAAACATGTAATATTTTTTATGTACTTATTGTACTACAAAGGGATCAATCGTCGTAAAAATTGGATCGTATAAAGATAGACAGCAGATCCTCATAGATATATGCTAAATTGGTCAAAATCCTCCAATATATTAAACAATCATAAATCTGCGTAAACTTTTCCATCTCTATCAAATAAGTATCTCTCTAACAGAAAAAAAAAATACTAATCAGACCGTATCAATTCTGTTATAGTAAAGAAATTTAGCTCATCAAAAATAATATTTATATCATCTAAAATTATGATGACTCTATCTCCAAAAATTGCATCTCTCAAACGTGTACTCCTTGCTATGTTTAAATCAGAAAAATATCCACAATTAAAATCAGTAATCAACTGAAACTCTATACGTGAGAAATAAATAGTTTGGTCGCCAATAAGAAACCACATCTCATTAAGACTATCATTCGCATGTATCTCATATAGCAACATAATAATAAATTAAAATGGGCGATTGATATAAATCTCCAATGTCCAGGAAGTGCTCAAAATATGTTTCCTTAAATATATTAGCTTGTGTCGTACTTAATTTTTTTCTTATTTGGTCTATCATTGTAAATCGTGCCAAACAATATATTTTTACTTGAAAGTAATAATATGTAATAATTTTCAACTTAGGTTAATTTACCTTTTCTACCTGTAAAATTATAATAATAATTAATTATTGCTAATTACTATGAGGAAGAAATATAATTTAACTAAATAAAAATTTATAATTAAATAAATTTATTTATAATTTAATTAAATTAAAAATAAAATATCAAATACCGTAGTTGTTTGGAAGTTGCTGTTAGATCATGTTGGAAGTTGGTCAAGGACATAAAAACATAGATACTTGTTTTATGTTTCATTGTCTCAAAAGCATACATAGGACATTGGTCCCAGAGGTAGCAGAAAGTCATCATTCCTCTAAAATTCCTTTCATCATAGCAACAAAAAATAATTTACTAATTCCTGAATTCCTTAGTACATAGTTACCATGGATTTCTAGAATCAAAGACGAATTCAAAGTATACCAAAGGCATCTAATAAAAACTATGTACCGAAAATGAACTAAGAAGCCTGTCACGAGCCAAAACTTCAGTAGTCTTTACCCATATTTGTCAAGGGAATGGCTTACAAGATTAAATATAGCAAATTAATCGTTCCACGAAAGCAATGACTAACAGAAGCAAGATAAAAAAACTAAATGTGAACTTGCCAAAGAAATTTTGCTTCTTAACATGATCCATGCAAAGGAGGATGTTTGACCATAAAGAATTGCAACAATGATTGTATCTTAATCCAATCAATATGAGATCAATGCACCCATCAGCTGCTGAAAAATACAACTAAAGTGGTAATTATTAGTTAATAACTTAACTATGATAAAAGAAGTTTGGCCTCAACAGCTTACCTAATCTATTTAACCAAAAAACTTTTAACATGTTCCCCAACGATAACAAAACCTCAATTTAGCAAATAATTTATCAAAATAGTATATTAAAATATTTTAAAAATTTTATATGCATGCACTTTAAATCTTTAATAATTTAAAAACCCAACTTTACAGTTTTGTAAATTTGAATTCATCTCAATTATGTAAACACCTATCTCACAATCCAAAACCAATTGCTTGACACTTTCATAGATTTATTTCCTTCCTTAGGATCATTCCCTAAATGAAATTTATAATAAAATTTACTAACCAAAATAATAACATTTAAATTCTCCATTTACAACAATTTTACTAATATAATTAAAAAAATTAGACATAATCTTAAAAGTAATAAAATAATTTCTTCCAAAACTATTAATCAGTAAATATGACATTGTATTTAGTAATATTATTATAAAATAATAATAACTACAAGATAATATCATAAAAAATATTTTATTCATTGATGGATCATATCAGTTAGACATTAAAACTATTTTTGAATTACATAATGATTCAAATTTTTGGTAATTTTGAAATAATGCCTGATATCATTCTAAATTACGATTCTAAGCTATTTATGAGCAAAGATAAGTAACAAGCCCTAAATAATTACATATTTTCGCAATTATATACCTAATCTAACAAATAAGTTAACCTAATTTTTAACATAATAATCACTTTTAATTTTACAAGCTAAACTAAAATACCTAAATTTTTCATCAAACTTCAACAGACACAAATATGTAATAAACCATCTCCCCCAAATATTTAATGACAAATTATTATACAAAATTACACTCTATAAAATTTAAATTTACTAACATAATTAGAACTAATTTTAAACAATTTATCACAAAATAAAAATTTTATTAATTTTTTCAACCAAACAATTACAAACAAAGTTTAGTACTAAAATTAAGACAAAATAAAAAAAATATACATACATATTTTTTGTAATATCATTAGCAAATAATAGAAGCACTAAAAAAAATATTACTGGAACATTAATGTATAAAGCAAAATATGGTAAGGAAAAATCAAAACTTACAAAAATTAACTTAGAATAACAAATGGAAATTGAAATCCTCTATGCCTTGTCTCTTCCCTCTCGTTAGCTCTGTGATCTCTCTCAATTTCTTACTGCAGGTTTTCAACTTGTATGCCAATGTTTTCAATTTGCAAAGTCAACAACTCAAAATAGAAAAAATGGCCGACATATCATTTATTACTAGTCAGTTGTTCAACTCTCATTCTTTCGTCTTGCATGCTTAAACAATGCAGCCACATGTCAAATATGTTGCCTTTTAAAACTAATAAAAGCCACCTTGCGTTCCACTAATAAATTTTTTTTATGAATTAAATAACACAAGTTCTTTGTAATTTAATCCAATTTGATAAAAAAGGGCAAGTGGGCCCCAATGCTTAGAAATATAATATATATAATCAATATCAAAATTATAATATTACAGTAAAAATTCTTCTCTTGATTACTAAGTGCTAGTTAGATAACTTTCATGCCAATTACTCAAATAATCGATCATCTAACCAAAAATCTTTTTGTAACATTATTAAAAAATCTTAAAGATAAAGAATGATAGCACAGTAAATTACAAATTTAAGATTGAATCAATAAGCCAAGGGTTGTTAGAAGAATTATCCTTAAGAAAAGATTTTGTCTCTCTACAATAATATTTTAGTGCAAATCAGACTCAATAATAGTTTAACCTCAAAAATTCAATAACTTGATTTTATAGGAGTGACTCTCAAATATAGAACTCTAGAACAACTTATATAATATTTATTCTTTGGTGTCAAAATAGAACTAATAATAAGTGAATTATCTCTCTTCTATTTTTAAAAGTATTGGTGGTCTCTGTAAAATATGAGCCACCACAAAACACAAATTAATATTATTATAATAGTGACTATTAGTAAAAAGTTTATAATAAACAAATAGATAATAATAAAGTTTAAAATATATAATAATTAATCAAATTATATTTTGTAACTAATAAATAAATAAAATATTGATTACATTTTTAATATATATATATATATATATATATATAATGATCAATTAATTAGGACATAATGTATTTTAAAATACACAAAATATCCAATAACTAAGATGATAGTGTTGGTTGTATGCCTTGGATCCAATAAAACAAATTGTATATTATATTGATTAATAAAATTGATAGTTTATTTATAAGTTTTATTTATAATAAATATTTTATTTATAATATAAAGTTTTTAAATGACAATCAAAGAATCAATTAGTTTAATTTATGAAATCTCATTATTTTTAAATATTCTCGATTATAGAATTATCAATATTAAAATATTGATAAATTCAACTTAAGCTGACATATGCTATATATGTTTCTTTGGAGAAAAAAAAAAGTAGTTGATCTCATAAACTAATAGATATTTGTAGGAGAACAAATACATCAAATTGACTGCTTAAAAACCTATATGGAGTGTTATCCATATGTCAATAGAATTTTTTTAATTTACGATGATATGACTAATCCTTAAATTTGAGGTTTTCATGGTACTTAGTATAGGATTATATATGTTTTAGCATTTTACTTCCATTGTCTATAGCGAATTTGCACATAAAGTAATAATTAGGTAATAAGAAAAATACATAAAAGTTATGAAAGATTAATAAAATATTCACCGTTTTAGATAACATAAAGTCAATATTCTAAGAAGTGTATAAGTGATAACATAAGTCTATAGTCATGAAAATTTCTAAAAGATTCATTGTTTATATCATGACTATAGATTTATATTATCATTTATGTCAAAACTACACTTTTTGGCATAAACTCTACATTATTTAAAATAGTGAATCCATTATTAACCTCTCATAATCTCTTTGTATAAAATAAGTTTCATTAAAATTAATATTCTTTCAATATTGGAGGTCATAATGCTTTGTTAGATGCCATTCTTCATCTATAAAAAATTAGTTTCTTAATTAAATACTTAATTGAAGATAAATTAATTAAATTAATTTATTTAAACTCACAAAGTCCATTACTATCTCCATTGCTAAGATAAGAAAGAACTTAATGAGTTACATACTTTAAAATATCAAAAAATTGAGAATAAATTATCTAAAATTAAGTTTTAGAGCCTAATTGTTAAATTTTTAAATTTTTGAGGTAAATTTGTAATATCAGAAGTTATAAATTGTGGATTAATTTATAAATCTAAAAATATTGATGTTGTTTAATAATTTTTAAAAGTATATGTGCTATTTCATAATTTTTAAAAGATTAGGGACTAAAATGTAATTAAACTTATTTATTTTCAATTATATTTATAAATTTATGATAATCATAAATTTTATTTAATTAATTAGACTAATTAAAAATATAAATAATGTTAAATTAAAAATATAAATAATTATATGATAAATTCTATTTAATTAATTTGATTAATTAATAATTAGTTATTTAATTTATGGAAAGATGATAATATTATTAGATAAGATTAAATTATTTTCCTATCTAAATACTTATGAAGTGATTAAAAATAAATAACTAAAAGTTATAAATATCTTTTCTCCTTTGGCCAACATAATAATTTTTAAAATAAGATTTTAAAAAACTATTTTATGGTCAAGACATCCAAACTTTAATTCTTGCCTTGACAGTTAAAAAAAAAAAAATTGACATATACTTAATTTGGAATTTAGTAAAATTTAAAATTTTTTAATTTTCTATTTTGTGTGAATACTATTAAAAATCACACTTGAATAACTAATTCAAAAAAAAAAAATTACACAACTTTTTATATTTTAACTATAATTTTTGATTTCAAAATTAGAATCACTTAAAACTCAAATATTTATAATTTTGTATTTATAAAAAAATTATAATTCAACCGTATTTAAAGTTAAAATTGTATTGAAAGTTATAAATTTACTAAAAATCGAGAAAAAATTATTTAGTCCCATATATGGTGAAGATTTAAGGTGAGATATTAATTTATTTGGTTTATGTTTATTATATTATGAAGCATGATTTAATAACAATATCTTGACATGGAATTAATAAATATTTTATTAACGAGATTAGTTAAATTAAAATTTAAAATTTTGATGTGTATGGCATGCATCAATTGTGAGGAATCCTTCGTCTCAGGGAAACATTGGAGCATTTAAAAAATTAAAAATCAAACGTAAGTATGGAGATGCGGGGTATCGATCCCGATACTTCTTGCATGCTAAGCGAGCGCTCGACCCTCTGAGCTACAACACCGAGTATTCGGCAGGTGGGGTCAGTAAAATAAAATATAAATTTTATTCCATCCAAATACTCAGTTGAAGGCCGCCCGCGTAGGCAAGCCAGTCACCATTCGGATAAGAAAGTGCACGCTGACAGACGTCTCGCAGCAAAGTGTCAAACGAAAACAATGGGCAGTCTGCTACGTTTGAGCGAGCCAGTAATCTTGCTCAACCCATCTTTAACTACTCGTACGACACCACCACCTTATTCCATCTTCAGAGCAGCTGCTTGTTCTGTTCATAAGCCTGACACTTCTTCTTCTTCCAATTCGCTCAATCGCAGACAATTGGTTGCACGAACAGCTACATTATCATTCTCACTCTCTTTATCCACTGCTACCACTCTCTATCAACAACCTGCGTACTCGGAAGAATCTCTCTCTGCCTGGGAGAGACTCTACCTTCCTATTGATCCTGGTGTTGTCCTTCTTGATATTGCTTTTGTCCCTGATGACCTCAATCACGGTAGTTTCTGTCTCTCTTTCCTTTCTCTAATCAATCCAATTCTTCTGTTTATTTATTTATGATTGTATCCTTTCTTTCTGCCTCTGTTTGTTTCATAGGTTTTCTGTTGGGAACCAGGCAAACTATCTTGGAGACGAAAGATGGTGGTAAAACTTGGGTTCCACGTTCGATACCCTCAGCAGAGGAGGAAGATTTCAACTATAGATTTAATTCCATTAGCTTCAAGGGCAAAGAGGGATGGATTGTTGGTAAACCCGCTATTTTGTTGTATACTTCTGATGCCGGAGATACCTGGGAAAGGATACCGTTAAGTGCTCAACTTCCTGGAGACATGGTAACACTATGTTCAACATCTAATGCTAATGCTAAGATACGGAGCAAGAAATACACACAATTCACTCAAATGTCTATTTTTTATCTGTTCTGTTATGCACTGCAGGTTTATATAAAGGCCACTGGAGATAAGAGCGCTGAGATGGTCACTGACCAAGGTGCTATTTATGTTACTTCCAACAGGGGCTATAACTGGAGAGCTGCCGTTCAAGAGACTGTTTCTGCTACCCTTAACAGGTTTATTTCTTTCTAACTGCTATTACTCATTCTCAAGGTTGATTATTCGGATAGATCTTGGTTCCTAGATTCCCTTTGGACCTCAGTACCAAAGGAATTTCAGAATAATTCTTTCTTCTCTATTCATTTAAATTGGAAAGGAGTCTTAGGTTGATTTTGTATATTTTGGGAGAGGCTTACAAGCTAATAGTTTTCTTTTGGAGATATTTTTTAATTGTACGTTTTTGAAATGTTTCTGGGGTTAGTGGACGGCTAGTTCACCTATTGTAAATCCTTTTCTATCAATAAAAACTTTTTTCTTAATCAAAAATATATCTGGAGTTTGACATTCTTTTAACTTTATTAAAAATTTGTAATTGGGAGCTTTCAATATGATACGATGGTGTGGTCATGTTTAGCTGATCTTCTTCTAGCCAAAGAGTCATTCGTTACCATTTCATTAGTAAAAGTGTCTTTCACTCCCAACTCCTATGTGTGGGAAATTATCCTTGAAAATTTCATTATTTTCTTCAATTTATTTTTGGCAGAAACTTTGTTGTGATATTTTGTTTTCTGGTGGGCTTGGTCAATTCTTGGGAATTCAAGGGATTTATTTTCTGAATTTTCTTAGAGGATACACTTCTGTTAACTAATCGTATTTTATCTACAAAAGGCAACTGAAGAGGCAAACATTAATAAATAGGAATAACATATTTTCAAACTAGCAAGATGTTCACATAGCTTCATTGCTTTTACAGAACAGTTTCTAGTGGCATTAGTGGTGCAAGCTACTATACAGGAACTTTTAATACTGTTAATCGCTCTCCAGATGGAAGTTATGTTGCTGTATCAAGCCGTGGTAACTTCTATCTAACTTGGGAGCCGGGGCAGGTATGTTTCTTCTTTTTAACTACAATTTGATATCCCACATATGCATATTAAACTGCAGTGATATGTTGTAGATGACACATAAGACAAACCCTTTTCTGTGCATTTCTGAAAGAATGAGCACTGTGATCATGATACAATTCTGTTTACTGCAAGAATAGCTTCAAATTAAATTCCTTATAAATCAAAATGTTTGCTGATCTACAATTTGTTCACGTGTAACACTCATTTAGCTGATCTGTATCAGCTAACCTATTGGCACAACAAAATGCTTTCTCAAAGCATAATCAATGTGAGCAGATTAATCTGTCAAAGCCAGGGATTTTCCAAAACGACAAAATATTGCCTTTAGAGACAGACTTGACTAAATTTCTATGGGCAAATACTGAAGATTTTTTCGCCTGAGTCACTAAGGCATTCTCTTCTTTGTTCCTATTAAATTAAAGCATCAGATTATTACTTGTTTATAAATAAAATTTGGTTAAGTGCATTATACATTATAAATAATACACATCATTGTTAAAGTGCTGTGTGAGCTAAATCGAATAAATAACGGACTTAGATACAAGAGATGGTCTAAATTGTTGTTATTATTGATGAAAGCCACTTCTATCTATAGCCTTTGTTGAAAGCTAGATTTTGATGGTAGAACCATTTATTATTAATTATTTTACTTCTGTCATCATGCTTTGAGTGCCATTTGTGCCTTTTAAGCGTTTAACCACCTTGTTTATTAAAGGGTGAATTAAGATTGCCCATTAAAATATGGCCATATCTTCCTGTTCCTTCCAATGATGATCTGGTCTTGTCCAGCAGCATCCTTGTTCCAGCGAGACCATTATCCTCTTGGTTCTCTTATCGTAGGGAAAACAATAAAGAAAAACAAAATAGTTGCTCTCACACAACAGATGTTGTTCTGGTAGTTTCTTGTTAGTGTTCTGATTATCCAGTGTCACTGTATAGTCAACAGTAGCCGCCATATTCAACTTCCTACATCTAGAACCCCCAACCCAGCAGGGGTCTAAAGTTCTTTTAGCTGAAACAACATTGTTTTACTTTTGCCAGATTCTCTTTCATGGCAGCGACTTTCAAGTTTCTGGCTAGAATCAATGCTTCAAGTAAAACCTACCGATACTTTCATATTATCATGTAACTGAGAAGCATGATAAAGAATTTGATTGGTTGAGATGCATCATATGTTCCGAAGAGAACATTACAGATTGGATATGATTTGATGTATTGTCAGATATAAGAATTTAGCATGTTTAAGCTAAATATTAGAATTTTTGACTTCTTGTAGAATCCTACTGTCTCCTCGTAATTAGATCCATATAATTATTTATCCATTTCTTATTTGTTTTACGCACATTGACTGCTGACCATTACCTCTTTTTTTTTTTTTTTTTCTCTTCTATTTATTTTTCTACTATTGTAGGCATTTTGGCAACCACATAACAGGGCAGTTGCAAGGAGAATCCAGAACATGGGATGGAGGTCTGATGGTGGCCTCTGGCTTCTTGTTCGTGGAGGGGGCCTTTATCTCAGCAAAGGCATGGGGGTAAGTATATGTATAATGTTTATTTATTGTGTCCATAAGTTGTAATTATCATGTAAAGATCTTATAGATGTGCATGGTGATTTTGACTTCTTGGATAATCTAGAGCATAAAGTTCCTCTATGTACATTAGGGATACATTTGCCTAATTCTTTTTAGATTAACTTTGTGAAAATAGATTTTGAGTAAAGAAATATTCCAAAAAAAAAAAAAGAAAACGTTTGCTTAGTAATCAACAAAAAGGAAAAAAGAAAAGGAATATAGGCACATAGACAATATTGTTACTTTTGCTTTTCATTTATGTTGGCAGAAGCTAAATGTGCATGAGCCATTTATGGGCAAAGACAGAAGAAGAAACATCAAAAGCACAAATAACTAAAAAATCTGCCCCGAATAACTTTATTTGAACATTTTTTCTCTGACAGTCTTGACTTACGTAATAGATAGTTCTTGTGTTTGGAACAAATTCCATTTTAAGTCCAACCAATGTGGTTTACCTCTATCTTTTTCTTCTTTCTTTCTATTTTCCTTGCACCTTGGAATACACCCACTTGGTTGATAATTTTCTTGGACCTAGATGGTGTTAAAATTTGCACTTAGTTGAGCCTTGTTCCTGTGTCAGCATGAATTTTGGTAATCTAGATGAATTAAATTGGTCTCTTCGGATGCTGTTTAACTGAAAGGTTTTCCCGTCTGTGGTTCACTTCAGGTTTTCAGAATTTCTGTGAACTTTTAGGTATTGGTTTACACAATCGGTCATATTTATAAAGCAGTAAAGTTGAAACTGTGGTGAGATAAAAGTTTTGATCACTCATTTTAGAGGTCATAAATTTACTTTATGTCTACCGACTTTCTTCTTTCCTCCCAGGAACAACTGAACTGCCAGAGATCTTTGTGGAAAATTGATTACATTGTTTACTGATGTATAGACATGTTGCTTATTTTTCATTTTTTTTAATTATTCTATACAAGGTCCAGTTGTTAGATTCTTTAAACATGTGTATGTTTCTTGTCATTGATATCTACTTCGCATATTAGCTTATCCTTTTACTTATTGTTGGAGCACTGCTGGTGTTTGATGTTGCAGATAACCGAAGAATTTGAAGAAGTTCCAGTACAAAGTCGTGGTTTTGGCATTCTCGATGTTGGATACCGTTCAAAGGTAACAGCATTGTCTTTGAATAATGGTAATAGTCTTGTGTTTCTCGTCGTTGGTTACCATCCTGTACCTATTTTCAATTGGTATGTTGTCTTATGGATAAAAAATAGGTTTCTCATGGCATGTTGGCTTAACTGACTGTTTGGGATTCACTTAGCTCATTAACAAGGCCTGTAATGTAGTCAGAATTTTAGGAAGATTTATACAGTGTACTCTTTCTTTCTTGACCACAATGATTACTAAAATAGGCTAAAATTGTCAACAGTCCTAAGATAATGTATGTCTTGGTTTTTCATGAATCATTAGTAAAGTATCATTTGGGGTTCAGTTACGTGTAGTTCCTAAAATAATATTTGTAGCCAAGTCTTCCTGAGGGGATTAGAGGTGCATCTTTAAATTATGTTTCTTTCTTTCTAAAATTCACTTTTACCTTCTTTCAATGAAGATGACTTTTGAGCATAAATTTCTTACAGTTGACTGATCAGCTTCTGATCTTTAGTCCCAAGCATATGATTTGTCCTGTGCATCAAAACTTGTTTTTGCTCAGTGTTAAAAAAAGGAAGAGATCAACAAAGATGGCTCTCATGATTTTTCTGAAAAATGATAAATTATTATTATTATTATTATTACTTTTTAATGAAACAGTGTTATGCTAATTAAATCCTTGGATTTGGCTTCTAGTTCTTTTAATAGGTGAAGACTCATTTGGTATCCAATGTTCCATTCATGATCACTTTGTGTTTTCAAGAGTTTTATCCTGCTATGACCTGTTTCTCATCTCATCTTTCAGACAAAGTGTTGGCCCTCATGTGGTTTCTGAAGATTGATTGATATTTGCATTGTTGGATCATTTATTAAATGTATTGAAAAAACTTTTGTCGATGAATAGAAATAGTCACAGTGTATTTATAATTTCTTGTAAAGTTTCAATAAAAAGTAATCTACAAAGAGATATTTGCATCCTCTAGGTATTACAACTTGAAGAAGTTCAGGGATGCACGTACAATCACTACTATACAAAATATATTCATACAAACTGTTGTGACAATGTTATATTGTTGTCACATGTTCCATACAATTTATTTTATTTTACTCACATAAAAATTTCTCTTACTCGTGAAAATATGGGACATTTGGTAATAATACAACACTATCACATCCATATAGCAGTATTCTAGATAGAATTACTCTAATTAAAATTTTGCAGGACATATTGTGAGGGCCATGAAGATTAATGCAAGAGTTTAGATTCAAAATAGGTGAATTATCAACATTTGAGAAGCAAGTATTAAAACATTCATGTGGTTTGCACGTAGGATGAGGCTTGGGCAGCAGGTGGTAGCGGGATTTTATTGAAAACCACTAATGGTGGTAAGACATGGATCCGAGACAAAGCAGCTGACAACATTGCTGCCAATCTTTATTCAGTGAAGTGAGTCATGAGTACCCTATCCTATTTATTTATTATCCTTTTAAATGATCAACACATCTTCAAGCTCTTGATTGATATTCTTGTTTTTTTGTAAAGGTTCATCAATGAAAAGAAAGGATTTGTGCTGGGGAATGATGGAGTCTTGCTTCAATATCTAGGATGATGTATTTCCTGCAAGTAATACAGGTAATTAATCCAATTCTGCCTCTTTCAGATTTCTTTTCTTTTTTCTTTGGATAAATAATTCCTTAATTGGTAGCTTCTAGCAAGTGTTTGCTTGTTGATTTAAATGGCAACAAATTGCGTGCTGCCGTCATTTGCAATGCTTGTTATTTGTTATTTTGGTGAAGACAAAGGCTGACATGTTTATGCATTTTCTCAGGTCTGTGATGATTGCAATTTTGTATAGCTATACCACCTTCATGCTTGCTTTGCCAGTGAAAGCTGCAAAGAGGAACCAAATTGCCCTGGATTTGATTTGATTTGATATTTGTATTTGACCTTGAACTTCTTAAACTTCAAAACTACTTACAAGATTAAAATTAAAATCTTGGCTACAAGCATTGTGTTTCACTCAGCAACTTATACCATCATTTGCAGACAATTGTTTGCAACCGGGCATAAATATTGATATTGGGTGCGTATTACGATTCGATTTATTAGAGTATACATATTTGATTACATGCAACTTGAAGGCTCTCTCAAATGACAATGTTTAAGAACATTGTCTAGTAACCGTTCAACCAAAAAACTTAAAATTCAAATACTAGACAATCACACTACATGTACTAAGGTCCGTTCACATAAAATTCTTTTTGTGGCACTGAGGAGCCATGTTATAACAGAATGAATATTCAAGAAGTTCCAATAACTATCAACTCGATAAAGCTTCAGTGCAAGAAAAGTATCCAGAAAAGTTGGCCATTTTCAGAGAATAAATATAAAACCATTTTGCGAAATCATCAAATGCGGAAAATATAGACCTCGCCCTTGCAAATCATAGTTCTTCCTTTATGTCAATAGAACGCATTCAATCTAGAAAAAGAAAAGTATTACATTCACGGAATTTAAGTTCTGTCATAAGCTTCCATCCTAACATAGCATTGCATAGCAGCATCTAAACGTGTCATGATTATTTTAATACAGGTACCCCGAGTGGAATTCCAGTCTTCCTTCCTTGTACTTGACTCCTGAAATGTATAACCAGTTGCAAAACAAAGTAAAAATTGAAAAGCTTGTCAACTACAAAACTTGGTTATTCCGAACTCATCACAAAGAATATTTGTGGATAGTCTAGCACTTTGCTTCTTTAACCTAAGCAATTCTTCATCGCAAAGTGCCTTAGTGGCCACCAGAGCAACAGTCTTCAGAGAACGTGTGCACTAGATGGGATTGTTATAAGGGAGACTATTCTAGATAAGCCTACCAGTAAACGGTAACGTGAGAATAGTCATAATTATAACTAAGTAACTACTCAAGCTAACATCAGTGAGACAGACAATGTTCTTCTTCTTGGATATTGATATATAATTAATTGAAAAACAAAATAATAGTACAGTTTTATAAACTCGTATTTTTATAAAAAAAAAGTATAATTTTTACATAAATAAGCTCATTAATGAGTTTAGGTATCTATTCTGGGTCAAGATAACAAGTAAAAAAGGAGGCCAGCCTGGTTATTTATAAATAAAATATATAGGCCTAAAATTTTTCTTTTAAAGGCCTTAAATTTTTATTTTAAAATAGGTCCTAAAATGAGATTTAATACATCCTAATATCCATTTCTTAAACTTTAATCTTCTTTTATAATGATTTACTCATTGAGTATTGTATACTTACTCCTCCTTCAGTTTTAAGTTGAAAAGTGTATGTAGATATAATCGTTGTGTGGCACTTAGGCGACTATAGCTATTTTGGTAAGATCTTCTTGACTTACTTCCTAGTCTATTTGAGTCCACTGGCAGATTATTAGACTTTACATTTTAAAATTTTATGTTGTACTTTGAAAATTTATTATATATTTGAAAGATATTATTGTAAGATGATTATAATTTAAAATCCTAAAAATAAATTTAATAGACAATTTTATTTAGTGAAAGTGATTTTGTAAGCCTCTTAGACTCTTGGGGTCATTCTAAATTAATAGGTGAATCTTGAGGATATATAGCGATTGTCACGTGTCGATTTTTCAAGGTCGGAACTTCATGCTTATATCTATCAACCACACACTTTTCTTTAAATCAATTAGTTGGACTTGGTCACTTTAAACTAAAAATAATTTTTCAATGCCATCATATCTAAGGAATTGCATAATTCTTTCTTTGAACAAAAAATTTGGCCAATACACGTCATTGAAACCAGAACTAAATAATGCATCCGTTGGCGATCAAGAAAAGGATGGTGGAATTGCCGGCAAACAGTAAAGAGAACTTAATGGCCCCGACATGTTCTCTTGACATCACCTATATTTACTTGTTTAAGTTGGTTTATAAACCACATTAGTGGTTAAATCAGTACCCTCGTCACAATAATTCCTACAAAGTCTAATTGTATCATTAGGCATGTTAGGTATGCTAGCATATTTGCCTTCCATACAAGATTGACTATCAAATGCCAGCACATTTGCCTTCTATACAAGATTGACTATTAAAATATGCCGGGTCTTCATTATACCGATATGAAAAAAACAAAAAGTTTCCTTTACAAATTGACGAGTTACTAAAATTTGTACAACAAAATAAATAATTTTCTCACTTCTAAAAGTAAACAATTAATTAACCACCAACAATTGTAACATAAAGAAGGACATCGGGCACCTTCAAATTTCAACACCAAAGCAAAAATATAACATTACATGAATAGATAAGCTAGTTGGTGTTAATATAAGTCTACTGACCTCAAATCTTCACTCATGAATGCCACCATCCATCTTATCAAAATTTGCCCCAATTGCATTAACTTTATGCTCAACTCCACAGACATAATATCAAAGATTGCGTATATCCTATCCAAACTCATTATATCAAGCCATCACATCCCGCCGTGATTGATCAAATTGGGCCATCATATCCCTCCCTAGCTCATCGAGTTGGGCCATCAAATCTCTCCCAAGGTCATCATCATCAGTCCATCTATATGCACATCATACGCAGGTGAGTAATGCGACAGTGGAGAAGGCAAGTAATATGACTATGGTGCATAGGAGTGATGTAATAGTGATAGGGTGAGTAAAATTGTAGTGGTTCAGCCAACAAATGCAAAGAGCCTACAGGTAAATAATGTAGCTACAGTACAGATGAGAAATGTTGCAATACTGCGAGCGAAAAATCCTACAGTTTATGTTAAACCCAAATTAGCAAATGCATTTAAATATATAACTAATTTGTACAAAAAATTATGGCTATTTGAAAGTCATACTTTTGATACAGGTAAGTAAACTATGTCAAATTGGTTATAAATATTAACACGATTTCTACCTTTACCATACAACCACTCACCTAGCAAATTACCACACTATGTACCCTCTGGCTCAATGATCTCAAATAGCTGTGTAACATATGTTTTGTCAATTTCGTCGGCCCCAACCTCTAACATAAGAACCACATGAGGAAACTGAATGAAAGTAATAATAAATTTCTAATAGGGGCATATGGGATAATAATTTATATTGTGTTATTAAAAATTAAAGATATTTACTGTGGACTGCAAAAAGAAATAGTTTTATAAGGACTTTTACTAAGAGGTGGCTTCCCTATCCTCCACCCAAAATTTGTCATTGTTCACCTTATTAACAATATGATTCTACAATGTAAGCATAGACTCGTAGATCCATGTCTAATAACAAGAAAATAAATTAAAAATATTGTTAGAAACATCACAAATATTGACTTTTAAAGTAAGCATAACTATTTTAAATTACATACCTGAAATGCAATAGGTACTCTAAAAAGACTGTACTTTCCTTTGAAATTTTTACTGGCTACCTAAAACTCCTTATATCTATTGAAATGAAAAGGAATAAAACGTCATAATAACTGCAAAGTGTATTAAAATATGATAGAGCCATATGGATATCAATTAAATTGTTGAAAATCCTCTAATATATTGAACAACCATTAATTTGCATAATTTCTACTATCTTTACTGAATGCAAATAGCTCAAGCATGTAAAAAAATGACAATTACACTGTGTCCAAGTCAAATATGACAAAAAAATCAAATTGGTCATCTACTATCTCTATATCATACAAAATAATGATTGTTCAATCGTCACTAAGTCAAGTACAATCAAAAAGATCCACATTCAAGAAATACCCAAAGTCTAGGCCAATGATCAAACCAAATTTCATGCGCGAAAGACAAATGGTCTACATGCCAATGAGGAACCATAACTCGTTCTTGTCTCCATCTATATGGACATCGTGCAATAGCATATAATGAATGAGAATGCATGAATGCTACACATTTTCAATATCTAAGAAATACCTAAGCCAAGTCTGCCTAAATAGTTCTACTTGTGTTGTAGTCAACTTTGTCATAATATTCTCTATTGCCCCTAATCTTGCATAACATTCGGGCTTCACAGGGAAGTGGTCTTTTGCTCCCATCTTCAATTGTAGTGGAATTTCCATTTTTACCTACTAAAATGACATAATAAATTATTTCTCACTAGATATTACATATAAAAAGACAAATAAATAAACAATATAAAGTAATTAGACAAAATATTTTTGTACTTTAAAGTATTCTAAAAACTTCCACTTGAAATTACAACAAATTTTAATTTACAAAAATCAAACCTATAATTTAATTAAAAACCTAAAATTGAATTAAACTCCTAAATTTTTTTCTACTATAATTAATCATACTTAAATCATAATTTAAAAGTCATTTTATTAATTTATAAATTTAAAAATCTAAAATTTAATTAAACTCCTAAAATTTAATTTTTCTTCCAACACAATTAATCATACTTTTTAAATCAAATTTAAAAAGTTAAAATTTAGTTGAATACCTAAAATTTTATTTTTTATCTAATACAAGTAATTATACTTAATTTGTCAATTAAAAATTATTTTATTAATTTGTCAATATGTAATTATCCTTAATTACACATTTTCACTTAGATATTTTAATAATCAATATTATTAATTTGACCATATAATTTATTTTAAATTACATTTTAATACAAACCCAAGAAAAATTCTTTAAAAACTTTAAAAAATTCATAAATATATATAATCATTATATATTTATTTATTTATTTTGATGTAAATATTATCTCAAAAATATTATTTTTTATTTCTAATAATATTATTACTCTCAAATATTTCTCATTACTCTTGGTTATTAATGTGACTATGTGAGTTCATTATAAAATAGCTGTGAATTTTTTTTGAACTTATTAAACTCTGTAATTTTTCAACAATTATAGTTAATATCTAACAATATACTATAATCCGTAATCCACAATAAAGTCATATTTCATTATTCCCTATCTTAAATGTATATATTACATAAATAAAGTCTTTTCATTATCTAATCCCAATTAATTTAAAGTCTATAGTACGTCAAAACTTTTTACTAATAAAATTATAAAATATCGATCAATATGCGCTGAATTTGTTAACATGAACTCTTTCGTGAAATATTTGATCACTCTGACTAGAGATTCACTTTTTTTCAGCTATTTATCAATATTCATCTAGAAACTCAAATTCAGATAGAGTTAGGGGTAATTTCGATCTCATATATCAAGCTAATGGATCCCGTCTTTACCATAACACGTTTCTGAATGCAAAAAATATAGAATTAAACTGACTTCATCATATAAGACGTAACTAACCTCGTACTTATACACCGTATGAATCACGTCTCTGGTTAAAGAATAACGCTGCATATTATTACAATTACATGATAATCATTGACTACATACAATACCATGTGATTTGTCATTGTGTGGTCATTTTCAAATAAAGTTTTTTAACTATTTATTCTATACTAATATTTTAATAACATAACCATCACGTTATCCATACTAATATCATTTCATAATATTTATCGGTAACATTTAATATACCTACTATGCAATATTATTGTCAAATCGATATCACCTCTGTAGAAAATGATTTTGATAATATTATTTAATCATTAAATAAATTATCTAGATAATTCACAAATATACATTATTTATATGTGTGACTAAATAAAAAAATCGTATATTTGTGAATAAAGAATTTTCTTTTATTAATATATAATGTATATATAAGATAAAACATATTCCTGAAACTGATAACACGAATAACTTATTGGGCATACTCTAACAATGAGTAGAATGCTATAGCAATTACGTTGGTGGGCTACAATAATCAAGTAGGGCGCAACAAAAAGCAAGTGGATGTGACAAAAGGCAGCCCAGTGAGGTGCGATAGAGCCAACTGTCACAGTTTAGACCATTATCTTTTTCCTAAAAGACATGTCTACTAGGGTGTATAGAACCTACCCTCATAAAGTTTTTAAAAAGACCTGTTTTTTCTATTCAATGTAAGATTCTATCATATTCTTTCTTACACAATTTTGTAATGCCCTCATTATAATTGAGCTACCTATATACCTGTCCTACTCTATCTTAAGATTTATGAACTTTTTATAGATACATTCAGTATATGTAGGTGTTTGATTGAGACATTAAAATAAGAATGAGTTAAACTCTGATACCACTTATTAGGAGTTTGACCATTATATTCTTTCTAAAAGATATATCCAATAGAATGTGCAGAACCCACCTTTATAAAACTCAAGAATCTCATTTTCTATTCAATATAGGATTCTATCACACAACATGAGTAAAAGTTTCACAGATGGGTTCAACTACTTCTTACAACGCGTAGGCCAAGATTGTCCCCCAGCTTCCACTACCATCACCACTGCCACCACACCAAAATTTTTTTTAAAAAATATATAAATACATTCTAATGTCGTATTAACATAATATAAGTCTTATTTCTTCAAAAAGACAAACCACTCACTTTTGTTCAATTGCCAAAGTATACTGCCCAAAAAATGGTCGGAGATAAAGTTGTTTGTTGAAGTAAAATTCAGTTAAGTGTGTTTGATTGGTAAAGTAAAAAGTGGTTATTAAAGATAAAAATATCCAAACAAAATGAATTGGTTATTTTAATATGATCTTTTTGATGTTAGTTAATTATGTAAATAAGATTCAAAATATGATTATTTTAAAAACTTTTCCTAATGATAAACATAACAATTGGGGGTGATATCCTAAGTTGCAATACAAAGTAAGACATAAGGATGGTAATGGAAATATGTTTGAGACCAATATCTTTGTACTCACATTTGTTATAAAATTTTAATACCAAGCATGTATCAAATCTGTAATAAATTTGACATTTTATTATCAAACACAATTAACGTATATTTAATATTTACCATACTTGTGAGGATATTTGTGAATTTCTTTTACTTTTCAACTACACTTATATTACTTTTACCTTTAAGATCACTTATTTTAATGCATAATAAATGTATAAAAAAATTAAGTAAAAATTTAATTATTCATAATTATAGTAGTTCAAAAAAACTATTTAAGTATTACATATATACGTATATTCATATACAAAATCAAATTAAAAAATAATATTATTTTATATTTTTAAAAGAAATTCAAAATTACTATTTACAAAGAAACATTAAATACGACATAAAGTATGTAGTGTAGGAAAATTTTTCTCTCTTTTTTTTTTATAAGAAACAAGATAGTTTTGAGTAAAAACAAAAAATACTTTTGTAAAAATAAAGGTGTTTTTTTTATTTTTTTAAATTATAAATCTTATTTCACACAAGCTAATCCGATAAGTTTTAATTGTAAAATACGCACATTCAATAAAAGAAATGAAACGTATCAAATTGGGTATTTAAACAATTTCATGGGAAAAGATTAGTAGGCCTCCAACATTTTATAATTATTTGTATCAATTATTAGCATTTAGCTTAACAATCTATTGAAGGTGAGGCCTAGTACTTAAAATGTATTAAATATGATTATTAATATCTCTTATTTTTACTATCTTCTCTTTACTTTTTGTTTTTCTCTCTCTTTTTTCTTTAATAACTAATTAATATATTTTCTCTTTCTTTTTTTTTTTTAAGTTATTAAATTTCTCTTCATCTTCCACCTTTTTTTTTTCAATTTCCCAATTTCCCATCTTCGTCACCATTTTTATATTTCTCTCTCCA
Source organism: Swietenia macrophylla (assembly GCA_032401905.1). NCBI lineage: Eukaryota > Viridiplantae > Streptophyta > Magnoliopsida > Sapindales > Meliaceae > Swietenia > Swietenia macrophylla. The sequence continues at coordinate 5,266,049 of CP135584.1, read as the reverse complement.
CAATGTTTTTCCTTTTTCTTGTCCATCAAAGTCTATTAACTTGTACATATTGACAAAACGAAGGTAATATATATATGTGTGTGTGTGTGTGTGTGTGTGTGTGTGTGTTTATACACACACACATAAACGAGCAAAAAAAAAGGTTACCACTATCATAAATTTATTGAGTTAAAGAAAATAAATTTTTTGTTTAATATTATATGGTGTAAATCTCTTAATTTTTTATATAATTTTTTAATATTTAAATATATTTATTATATTAATTTAAATTTAAATATTGAAATAATATCTTCTAATAAAAAAATACATAATATGCATAATATTTTTAAGTAACATCAAATTTTATTCATTTTTAAAATTTTAAGTACACTAAATACATATTCGCCATGGTATTATAATTTTTGTACTTCTCTTATGGAGCAATAAAAACAAAAAGAGATTCATTAAATTAACGGATTGAATGATAAAAAGAAAAATAGGTTAATTAATTTTTAAGAGAGAGAGAGAGAGAGAGTATTAAAATAGAAGACATTAATGACTTTAACAAATAATTACAAAAAATTTTAAATATTTATTTTATTTAATCCTTCAATTTAATATATTTTTAATCTAAAAATTAAAAATTAATTTTAAAAAATTATGTAATTGAAATTCCATATAAATCCGACAAGACTGCACACATTTCAAAGCATGAATGGCCACATCAAAGTCACCGAAAGTCATTGCATTTGGGTTGTCCTTTTCCACAGGGGTACACGAAAACATGAAGACAAAACTAAATATTTATCATAGCAACTACTAATTTCCGATGCGTACAGAGAGAGAGAGAGAGAGAGAGAGAGAACTTCATTTAAGTTAATATATAAATGGGAATGATTACTACAAACAAAGTCCATAGGAGATTTCTAGAAACGAGAGGATGGCAAGTGGGCGTCAGACAGGAAATGGGTGAAGAGAGAAAGGGACTGATGCGGTGCAAATAACGGAACTTGGTGGCCAGCGCCGTGAACGGTGGCAAAAATGAGTCCTTTTTCGTAAGTCTGTACCCAGCCAGCCACTTGACGCTTGTGAAACCAAGCCCTCCATTCTTCCTTTACTTTTAAACCTAATTTGTTAATGCTGTACCTTGTTGATGTAACTGGCACTCTTCCATCTGTGTCACCGCTGCACTCACATTTTCTCAACATTGGTAAATAAATTAATTGATTGATTATTAGATTGAATTCGGAATTGGTGACGTGCTTAATTACCTGAAGACCCAGATGCGCAAACCGGCATTTAAGAGCTTCCGAATTATGGGCAACACAGTGTCCGGAGAGTCATTCCACCTCCCTATGACACCACTGCATGCACATTAAGAAAGTAAGCAGTGGACATGTTTATGTCAATGAAAACGATAATTCCAACAGCTCAATGGTGCATTTCATTAAATGGTGAATGGCTACAGCTGCAGGGACAGAAAGAAAGCTCCACTTCAATGATTTGAATACATGAGAAAGCTCTCAATTATTAATTAGTAAATTAATGCATGCTTTAATAATAGTTAATATATGTGCGTATATATATTTCCATATACACTAGTTTTATTATATTGCTTACCTGCATGTGGTGTATGGGTAGGAGAGTTTGGTGAGATTAGCATGTAAGGCTCTCTGAACATCTACTCTGTTGAAATATTTCTCAACATACTCTACTGTGCATGGATCGTACCCTGAATTACCTAGCTTATGCCATTCCTCCTGTCCACGTTATTAGTTAATTAGATCTAATGATTCTCTAAAGCATGAAATTAATAAGAGTCACTTGATTTGCATACTTACGTGCCGTGTGAGGAGATGTGGAGCAACCACAAGTTTTGAAGAATTAGAAGTTGTGGTTGTTGTGTAAAGAGAATTTAGGCAAACCGGAGAGTAAATGCTGTATATGTCAATTTCAGAATAAGCTTGGATAAACTCTCTTATGTGATCACTGCATCGGCTTCTGATCATCTGCGAACTTACACCAAAGTCTTCACATTCCTTCCTTATGTCTTCGTACAGTTTATCTGATATTATTGCGTGACTCCATGCGTAATCTACCAGCCCTTTGCTGTCCGTTGGATCGTTCATCACAGCATTCCCTATCTGCTAGTTTCTCCAACACAAATGTTGGTTATCTTTCGATATGATATGATATCATATAGGGTATTAATAATGTTGAAATTAATAACTAACTAATTACCATGAAGCCCTTGAGATTTATAAATGAATCTTTGGCAGCTCCTTTGTTGCTGTCATGAATGAGCTCGGCCAGTTGAGGAACGTAGTGACCTGGGTTTTAGAAAGAAAAAGAGAATTTAGAAAAGAAAATAATAAGAGGAAATAATGTTTGTGAATAGTAAAAAGATGTACCTGCGTAACTCTCTCCGGCAATGTAAAATTCATTTGATTTGAAGGCTGGAAATCTTTTGAACCAGCCAAGCAAGAATGCGTAAGAATCATTGGCTGTGACTTTATCACCAAGCTTATGTAAATCCTCTGAATGGTTGGTGTACGAAAATCCTACACCCACTGGAGCCTCCAGGAACAGCATATTTGCAACTATCAAAATGAAAATAAAAATTAATTCATCGTTCATAATCAACATACATTCATACATATTACATAAACAAATAACAGTTACCTCTGTTCCAAGAATGTTTGTTAAGAGTGAGTTTAGTTCCATTGCTACCAACAAGGAAGGGTCCAAGTTCTTGTGCGGCTCCATAGGCTATGGATGAACACCCAGGTCCTGGAACATTTAGTATGCCAACAAATCCATGTCATTTTTTCAGTTTCTATTATGGATATATTCATATTTAAAAAAAAAAAAAACAAAAGGCAAAATAATTGAAAATTTCAATGAAAATGCAGAGAGTAAAGATTTCAACAAGGCAGTAAAAAGTAGAATGGATAGGGTGGATGATGCTACTTATGTATGTATGTATGTATGTATGTATGCATGTATATGTGTGTGCACGAAAAGTAAAAACTTGAACGCGTTTATCCTTGCATCTTTCAAAGTAAGGACAAGACAAATAAAGAAAAATATCGAAGAGATCGGCGGTGTTTGGTTTCTAATGGTCCCAGTCGTAATTTCAAAGAGAGCAGACAGAGACTCGTCATATGTTCTGTTACTTGCATTTAAAAAAAGAAAAAAGGGTTATATACTTAAAATAAAAGAAAGGAGCAAAAATCACGGGCAGACGACCGGGAAACTTGGTACCAAGACCTAAGGCATGATCAAATCCAACGGCTACTATTCATTCTATTGTATTCTATGATGTGGCCCATTGGGAGTCAAAATAATTGATGTTTCCACTTTCTTTTTCCTTTCGTTAAAGTTGGGTCATCGGCGAATGGGTTGGGTTCCCTCTGTTCTGTCGTATGAAACACTTAAACAAACAAATACAAAATATTACCACGAAAAAACAAAAAGCGGTGCTCAGTCTGTACTGCTCTGCTCCGGTTCGTTACTGGACAGGATACTTGTTCTACAACTATTCCTGCCTGCCTAGATAACAGTGAACTGATTTATGCCGCCAAAGATAACAGCAAGAAACAGTAGTAGTACATGTCCATTCATCCAATCCAATCCAAATGCATTCCAATTATTAACATATAAAATAACCAGCCGCAGTAAATTGAAATCAAAATTAATACCACCGAAGAATGGAATATTAAAATCTTTATCGTTTAATTCTACCGTGGGAGTCTTCTGAAACAGACATCAAATAAAGCTGGAAGAACAATTTTTTTTTTTTAATTCCAACAAAAGTGTTTGTACCTTTTTTGCTTTTAGAGGAAAGAAGTATCATTCCCTTACTTAGCAATACTAATACAAATATTAGTATTAATTCTTTTATTAACTTTCTTCTGAAATGATTCTAAATTACTTCGCAAATCAAATGAATAACAGAGAAAGAGAAAGAACTTGACCTCCGTTGAGCCAAAGGACAAGAGGCAGCTGCTTATGAGTTTGATTTTGAGCACGAAAGAACCAGTAGAACAATGCTTTTCCCTCGTGTGGGCGGAGTTTGACGTAGCCAGAGTAGTGTTCGAAATCAACGTGCTTGGGTTCGCCAGGCAAGTTTATTACTCTATCTTCTTCGGCTGCTTTTGTTTTCATTTCTTCTTCGCCAGTAGTACTTTTGGGCGTGGCCATAGCCCAAACTAGCAGGCTGCAAAGTATTAAACAAAGGAGAGAGCTGCCTGTACTTTCCATTGAAGCTTGCGGAACCGCCACACCAACCAATTCAGCTTCTTTTTTCTTCTCTTCTTCTGCTGCTAATGCTATGCAAGATGCATGACCGAGTTGAAAGGGAGAGAACATAAAGGAGCGTGGGCACCGTCATTATAAACTTTATACGACTGGTTCTTTTCTTTTTTGTTTTTTTATTTTTTTTTAGTTATTTTTATTTTAACGAAGAATTCTCACATCACTCTTTGACGTCCGTGAAACCTCACTTTGGAAAGAATTTTCCGAAAAGAGAAACTTTTTTTTTAATTATTTATTAAAACATATTTCTTTTAACATTAATATTTTATATAAGTATAAATATTATATCATTTTTAATTTAACTATCAGAATTATTTATGTAATTATAAAAGAAAATACTAGTCAATAAATAATTCAGAAAAAGATAAGTGTATCTTTCATAAAAATTTACATAATTAAATTTTTTACAAATATCAAAAGAATTATATGATGATTTTATTTATTTTAATATTTGTTTATCTTGTATATATAAATTTGGGTAGTGAGAATTCTTTTACTCCACCTGCCTTTATATAGAAAAAAAAAATGTCAAATTCAATATATAATCATAGATATTGATTAAAAAAAATAGGCATAGTTTTAAAATAATAATACAGATATCAATGTAATGTTAGGAATATACAAAGTTATCTTATAATTCTAAATATTTGTATTCTCTTTAATTTTTTTCTCCCAATATGAATTCTACAAATATTGTACATTTTATAACATAATCCAAGCAATAATCTTCAACTATTTCAAGTAATATCTTTTCTTCTTCCACTAACAAATCAACCATGCCACCAAAAGTTAATGCTCAAACTCAATTGACCGAAAATATATATCGTGTTGTACAAAATAAAAGAATCAAAGCCCAACTAGAAGCAAAAAAATCTCATAAAGTGGTTAAAAGATATTCATAGTCTTAAGGTATCACAAGCAATAATATCTAAAATATTCAAATGATCAACAAACCTCTTTCAAGAATATATATTGTAAACACCAAATGTAAAATGCTCATATATAGTAAACTATCATGTAATGGAATTTGTCCCCTGTAGATGGTTTGTATGCCATCAAAAGCATGTTAATATGAGTGGTTAATTGCTAGAAGAGAGACTACAAACATGCTTGAGAAGGTAAAATATTTTAGTTTCAATAAGAAAAGTCCATGTTGGTGACTTAGTATGTGCCCATAAATTTAAAGATATAGACATAACTTTAAAGAATAAATTATTTTCTAAAACAACCATAAAAAAATATTTATTCTATTTTTTTATTATTTAATGTAACAGAGATTTTTTTTTTTGCAACTTTAGATGAAAATTAGAAAAATTATAACTTATTATAATATGAAGTTTATTATTATTATTTATAATTTGCTTAAATTAAGACCAAAATTTTTTATAAGATCATACTTTGTGTGTGTGTGTGTCCTCTTAAAATCTTATACTTTTATATATATATATATATATATATTCTAAAAGTTAATTGTGTGCGTGTGTGTAGCTTTTTAAAATCTTACACTTTTTTTAATATATTCTAAAAGTTAATTTAAATTATCACATAACAATTGTTATGTAAGAATTTTATTGAATTTATTTTTATCATTATATCAAATAATATGTTATTTATTAATTAGGTAGTGCAGTTTCATAACTCTTAAAATAATATATTTGTTAGTACATACTATAAATTTAATAGAATTTTGGATGTTTGGTACATTTATAAATAATATTTTAATATATATATATTATTTAATTATTTTATTATTACATATCTGTATATTTAATAAATGTAATAATGTCTTTAAAATAATAAGTTTAATTAGTTAGACATTATTTTTAAATGTCTCTAATCAAATATTATTGTGAATAGGAAACAATAATACATTGGCAGTAGTATGTGTACTGACTGATAATAATATATGTGTGTCATAATATAAGATATTAAATCAACATATGAGTACTAGTTAATAAATTAATATACTGGACTAATTCGTCATAAAAATATTACATAAATTATTATATAAGTATCATGTGATTCTTATAATGATAATAGTGTATGTGATCATTGAACTTAAGATCACCATGGTTCTTAATATAGAAAATAATATATTTTGATATTTTTAAATGTCATCTATAATAAGATGGATTATAAAAGAAATAACTAAATATGTCATAACTCGTATAGAGGGATGTTTGTGATCAAAATAAAATTTATCACTCTTATATAATAAGAGTAATATATTAAGTATTTTGATTGTGTAAGACTTTAAAAAATATATGATCATAATCAAATAAATTAAATATGTGATATTAACTTTATTTGATAGAATAAGTCCACTCAGAATATCAAAGAAATATAAAATTAAACTATACGAGTATAACACATTTTATATCTCGTGTTCAATTTAGATATTTAAGATAAACAGACTGAATTATATGGTAACATTGATCACAAATAAGGTGATGTCAAATTACTAATATTCACATCACTTGAATAGTTATAATGTATTGATAAATACTGCTTATTATTTGTAATACTAAAATTAGATTTTAATATTACTGTCAACGTAACGAGAACATATTAGGTTGTACATTGAAATCGAAAATAATATATATATATATATATATATATATATATAATTCTAATCGATTTAGGATTCGTTGAGTTTTTTGAGTTTTAATTTTGACTAAACCTATTATATAAAAATTGGACTAAATTTATTAGTACCTATTTTACTAAATAAATTATATTTTATAAGAAAATCTAATCAAATAGTTTAAGTTAAAATTAAAAACTTAAAATAGTACTATATAGATGTAATATTTGCGTTTGTAAGTATGTGTTCAGTGTTTGTTTTTGCTTCTTTACTCTTGTTAAGAAAAGAACGCAAGTGCTAGATTTCTAGTCATGTGAATATTATTGACACGTAAAGGCAACTGATCTGTGTTCGTTATTTGATAAATATCATTTAATTAAAGGTATATACATATTTATGACATTGAATTATATATATATATATATATATATATGATAATACCATAGCTCATCGCATAGATGTTAAAAAATAAAATGTTTATTTTGTATATTTTTTCTGTGCATATGTACTAGTTCACTTACAGTGATATCTGATACGCCCCAAAGAACTTCAAATGGTGAATCAAGATTTTATGTGTATATTTTTTTCTTTTATTATTTTATGAATGAATACAAGTATTAGAATATGATATAGTGGTTGAGTAGATGAAAATTCATAATTAAAGTGAGTTTTTTTAGTTCTTTAGAGGTGTTTAAAGGAAACTAAAGGGTTATGTATGATTTTGAAGTAGTTATGGTAATATGGATAGTTTTAGAAGTTTGAGATGAGAAAGTAGAGTTTTAAAACAGTATCAAGAATCAAATAAAAGAAATTAATAACTAGTAAATCAAGTTTGATAAGATTAGATCGCCATAAACAAGTTTACTAAGTTGATTCACCACACTTTAAGATAGCAAGAAGGAAGAGTGATAAGAATCGATAGAAAATTCGCTACTGAACAAGAAATTATTTAGATAAGAATTTGGATACACTTAGAAAAATGCTTCTTCATTCAAAGATTGAAAAATTCATTACAATAACATGCCTTCAATTTATAGAACTATCAAGCTTGCTCTAGAAAACTTGTACATTTAATTAAAACATAGCCAATTAAAACATAGCTATCAAAAATCATAATTAATACATCATTAAATAAACATTTAAGTTATTAACTATCTTATTTGTTGAAGTTCGTTGACTACCAATCATCGTTCTAATTGGCTGGAATATAATTTATTCAGCAAATTAATTTCCTCCCATACAGGTGAGTAAAGTAACAAGCTTGGCTTTTATTTTAGTAATTGGTCATGTGTATGGCTCTTATTGGATTGCAAGAACTTCATTTCCATGATGGAGCACATCATCTTCCCTTTGTTGAAATGGATTTGGCCTTAAATCCTTCTCCTCTTTACCTTTGAAATCATCTTCTAAGGAAAAATTTCCCATGCATTGAATGTAGCAGAAACATTATAATCTCCAGGCAATTTGATCTTATAAGCATTATCATTTACCTTCTCAACAACTCTAAAAGGACCATCAGCCCTCGGCATTAGTTTGGATTTTCTTTGTGTTGGAAACCTCTCCCTGCGTAGATGAATCCAAACTAAATCTCCCAGTGTAAATTGAATTCTTTTCTTCTTTTTGTTTGCTCACCAAGTATATTCTTCATTTTTCTTTTCAATTTGCTTTTTCACACTCTCATGCAGAGCTTTGACAAACTCAACCTTTTTTTGCCATCAAAGTAAATTCTTTCTTTAATTTGTAACAGTAACAAATTAAGAGAAGTTGTAGGATTGAATCCATAAACTACTTCAAATGGTGAATGCTTTGTTCTACTATGTATACTTCTATTATAAGTAAACTCAACATATGGTAAACATTCATCATAATTCTTCACATTCTTATTAATAACAGTACGAAGTACAGAAGAAAGGTTCGATTTACCATTTCAGTTTGTCCATCAGTTTGAGAATTGCATGTTATGCTAAAGAGTGGTTTTGTTCCAAGTCTTTTCTACAAAATCTTCCAAAAGTAACTCAAAAATTTGGCATCACAATTTGAAAGAATACTTTTTGGAATCCCATGCAATTAAACAATCTCCTTGAAGAATAAATTGGCAACATGTTGAGCATCATTCGTCTTGTGGCAAAGGATAAAATGATACATCTTGGAAAACCTGTCAACAACTACCATAATAAAATATTTTTCCCTCTACATTCTAGGCAATCCAAGCATAAAATCCATGCTTAGATCTTTCTATGGTTAGTTTGGTACAGGTAATGGCACGTATAACCCTTGAGACATTTCCTTACTATTGGTTTTCTTGCATATCACGCATCTTTCTATGACTCTTTTAACATCTTTGATCATGGCTGGCCAATAAAAATGTTCCTTGAATGCTTTTAATGTCTTTTTTTTCTACAAAATGACCAGCTAAATCTCCACTATGAGTTTCCTCATTAAGTGCTCACAGATTGAACAATTTGGGATGCACAGTTTACCTTACTTGAATAGATAGTCATCATGTTGATAGAATCCTTGCATGGCTCCTTTCTTGCACTTATCATATATTGATGCAAAATTTGGGTCATCTTTATACTGATCTACAAGCATCTTAAAACCCATTAGTTTAACATTTAACATAAAAATTAAAAAGTACATTCGAGATAATGCATTAGCCACAATGTTAACATTTCCTTTCTTGTACTTAATCACATAAGAAAAATACTCCAAGAATTCCACCCATTTGGCATGCCTTCGATTCAGTTTGTTTTGTCACTTTAAATGTTTTAAAGACTCATGATCAATATGAATAACAAACTTCTTGGGCAATAAATAATGTTGCCATGTCTCCAAAACTCTAATTAAAGCAAAAAATTCTTTGTCATAGGTTGAGTAGTTTAATTGTACACCATTCAACTTTTGACTAAAATATGCTAATGGACACCCCTCTTACATAAGAATAGCCCCAATTCCCATACCAAATGCATCACTTTCCAATTTAAAAGTTTTGGTGAAATCAGGAAAAGTTAAGATTGGTCTAGTTGTCAACTTCTCCTTAATCAACTCAAAACTCTTTTGTGTTTCTTTATTCCATTCAAAAGCCCTTCCTTTTTTAATAATTTCGATAATAGGAGCAAGCAAAATACTAAAATTCTTCACAAATCTCCAATAAAAAAAAGCTAACGCATGGAAACTTCTCACTTCAGTAACACTACTTGGAATAGGCCAATCTTTAATATCATTCACCTTTTCTTCATCAACACTAAAACCATGCTTTGACACCACATAACTAAGAAAAATTGCATGATCTTGGCCAAAATGACATATCTTTAGATTGCTATACAATTTCTCTTCTCTTAGCACTTCAAACACCTTTCTCAAATGAATTATATGTGTTTCTAAACTTATATTGTAAATCAAAATATCATCAAAGTAAACAACAACAAAATCACCAATAAAGTTCCTAAGCACATGATTTATTAGTCTCATAAAAGTGCTTGGTGCATTAGATAAACCAAATGGCATAACCATCCATTCATATAATTCAAGTTTAGTTTTTAAAGCGGTTTTCCATTCATCCCCTTCTTTCATCCTAATCTAATGATAACACCTTTTAAGATCTATTTTAGAAAATATAACAGCACCATTTAACTCATCAAGCATATCATCAAGTCTAGGAATAAGATAATGATATTTTATTATAATCTTGTTGATTGTCTTATTATCCACGCACATTTGCATAGTTTCATCCTTCTTTGGCACAAATAAAGCCAGTATAGAACAAAGACTCATGGATTTCTTAACATATCCTTTATAAATCAACTCAAAAATTTATTTTTGTAACTCTTTAATCTCTTCTGGATTACTTTTAGAGGTTGGTCGATTTTGTAAAATTACCCCTAGTATAAGATCCATTTGATGCTCAATTCCTCTAATTAGTGGTAACCCCTTTGGTAATTCTTCTGTGAATACATCTTCAAACTCCTTTAAAATCACATCCACTTAAGTTGGAAAAGTAACATTTCTATTTTCAGTTGCTTCTTTGACCACTAGAATAAAGATTGGTCTTTATCAAATAAAACTTGCTTTACTTCCCCTTTGTTGACAAACAAACTCTCTTTTTTTTCTTCCCAAACATAATTTTATCTTTTTGAATTTGTTGTGGATTAAGAGGTGTTAACAAAAGGAGTATATATTCTTATAACTATCATGAAACGCTCTTCTATCATATTGCTAAGGCCTTCTCAGTAAAAGGTGACTTGCATCCATAAGGATTACACACATAACACTTCATCTCTGTACCTACCAATTGAAAAAGGCACCAAAACTCACTGAGTGACCTTCGCATCACCATTGTCATTTAGCCGCTGCAATCTGTAAGATTGAGGATGTTTTAGAATAATTAAATTTAATTTCTCAACTAAAGTCGTAAAAGCCACATTTGCATAACTACCTTCATTAATTATAACTCCACACATCTTATTTTCAATTGCACATCCTTTATGAAAAGATATTCTCATGTTGCTCATCTTTCTCTTTCGCTTATATAGTCCTAGTGTGGCGAACTACAAGTATTTCTCTAATTTTGGCATGTTCTACCTCTTCTTCCCTAATATATTCTACTCCCTCTTCTTTTGCAGTCTAATATTTACTCTCCAATTCTCCTTGTGAGTCCTTAAATACCATTACCTTTATATTTGGACATTCGAAAGTGATATGCCCATGTCCAAGGCATTTAAAGTATTTAATGTCTTAACTTCATTTTGGAGGAATTATTTCTACCACTTTCTCTTTTCCTTTATCGAAAGCTACTGTTAACTTATTAGGACCACTTTTTTCTGCTAATTTTGCTATCTTTTTTGAAATGAAAGTCGGATAAATGGATGTTAAATTGATGTTTTAGGTAAAAACAGATCTGTGCACTCCTTTCATTAATTGTCTCTTTACCTTGATAGCAAGTTTAATCACATCTTACAAAGAAACAAATGGTTGCAATTCTATTTTACTTGAAATTTCATATTTCAGCCCACCAACGAACCTTGCAATAGTTAGTTCTTCTGGTTCTTCCAATTACATCTCATTATGAGCATCTCATACTCTTTAACATAATCTTCTACAGACATGCTCCCTTGCTTTAAGCTTTAAAGCTTAAAGTACAGTTATTGTTTGTAGTATTCTGGCAAAAATCTTCTCTCCATTAATCTCTTCATAATTCTCCAACTTGTCACCTCATCCAAACCCTCCCTCATTCGCCTAACCTTTTTGTTTTCCCACCATAAATTAGCATAATCAGTAAATTCAAGAGCAGCCAACTTACACTTCCTTGGTTCAGAATAATCATAATACTCAAATACTTTCTCTATTTTTTGCACCTATTCTAAGTACTCCTTGGGTGAACTTGTTCCTCGAAATGCCAGAATCTTCAACTTAATATCAATTCCATCATTCTTGGTATTTCTTCTCTGCCATGGTCTCTCCTCGGCTTCACCATCTATAACCGAGTCATCAAGTTCATCTTCTTCATAATAATCATGCCTTCTAGGTGCTCGTTGCTCTCGTCGTTCACGCCTTCTAAGTTCTTGTTGAATGGTATTCCTTTCCATGGCTTGAATTAAAAAGTCAATTTGCTCTCTCATTTCTGCTTATTGGCGTTCAAGTGCTAAGATTTTACCTTGATCCAAACTCAATACTCTTGGAACACCAGGAGTTTTTTTTTCTTTAAACATAATACTTGCTATAAATTTCAAGTGAATAGGTTTCCTAATTCAAAGAGGCTCTGATACCAACTGATATGCCCCAAGGATCTTTAAATAGTGAATCAAGATTTTATGTGTATATTTTTTTTTGTTGTTTTGTGGATGGATATAGGTACTGAGATATAATATAGTGGTTCAGTAGATAAAAATTCGTAATTAAAGTGATCTTTTTTTTGTTATTTAAAGGTGTTTAAAGGAAACTGAAGGGTTATGTACAATTTTGAAGTGGTTATGATGATTTGGATAGTTTTGGAAGTTTGAAATAAGGAAGTGAAGTTTTAAAATAGTATCAAGAATAAAAAAAAAAAGAAATTAACAACTAGTGAATCAAGTTTAATAAGATTAGATCGCCAAAAATAAGATTAATAGGTTGATTCACCACACTCTAAGATAGCAAGAAGGAATAATGAATATAATTTTAGTTATTTTTCTTTATATATGAATTTATATTAATATATTTTGGTATGTGATTACAACTAAATATGATTCTAGTTGTTCTCTTTGTATATGAATAAGATTCTATTTTAATTTAAGTTATTTATTTAATATGATTAAATGAATAAGGGTATTTAATATGATTAAATACATTTTGATTACATTGTTCTGAAGAGTACAGAGCATGAACTTTGGCAAGTGCAGAGATAGGTAAATCTATTTATCTTTTGGGGGCTCTACCCTCAAACCCCGCACGAACGCTGCCCTTTGACCCTATTCTCAGATCAGCCAACAAGATTGCCGATGTATTAACGTAAGGTTATTTAGAACCCTTATCTACCTTTAAATTATTAATATAATATGATACCATGTTTATAAATATATGTTTTATTAAGTATGGTGCATATTTATGTTCCAAAAGACCAATATGATTAGATTAATGAAACTACAATCAAATACATTGAATGAAATTGTATTTACCAAAAGATTAGAAACATCAATGTAAAATAAACTATAAATATGTCACATTTATTTTCTTATATATGTATGAGATGTGTAATATAGAAATATATATTTAATATATGTATCAATTACGTGATATTAGAAGATATATTTGATATATGTATGAGATACATGATATAGGAAGAATTAGTTAAATAAATATATGGGTAAACCAATGTATAAGATATATGATATATAATGAAACAATAAAATTATTTCTAAAACCAAAATCCCTCATAAAAAATATTAAGTCAAGCCTTCTAATGAAAAGCACTCTTTAAGACTTTAATTGGATATGTGTGTGCTTGCCAAAGTAAGATACTATACCAATGTTAGTAAGATACGATAGGATAATAGTGATATCCAAATTGTTATCATTAAATTAGGTTTAACTAAGTCATTTTAATAGCATTAAGAACTTATAGGTTATGAATTAGGTATACTCTATTAGATGGATTAGAACAAATATTGTTAACCCAATATCTGAGAATTGTATATGATACAATTAGTAAATGTTGCCTACTTAAATAGCCAAATTTTGGGTGATTAGCCAAAATTAACTCAAAATAAAGTGAAACATGGATCTTGATCTACTAGAAAATTCTAATATAGACTTTTTTGAATTAACAGTAAAGATTATTAATCTGAAAGAAAATAGTGGGAGTATTATTTAATTAAAATTTTGATTAAAATATATTATTATATGATTTTTATTTTGCATATTATATTGTAAATTATTATTATGACATCTAGTAATACACACATATTGTCATTGCAATCAGTCCTTAAGAAACACAAGTTAAATAGGACAAACTTTCTTATTTGATATAAGTACTTGAAGATAGTCTACAAGTAAGAAAGAAAATTTCATGTTTTAAAACAACCCATACCTAAGCTACCTACTGCTAATAGCCCACGGACTAAGAAGAATGTTTATAAGAAACATCAAGATAATACTTTAAACATCAATTGCCTTATGTTAGTTATAATGATACTAAATCTTCAAAAAATAACATAGAAAAATACAGGTATTTGATATGATCGAGCACATCAAGAAACTCTATTAGAGGCAAGCACTTTAAGAGAGGTACGATATCTACAAAACCTTGTTCCAGCATAGAATATCAAAAAGAACCCTAGTTAATGCTCATTTACTTAAGATGATTAGGTATATCAAGAATATAGAAAGATTGGGTTTTTCTTTAAGTCAAGAGCTGGCTACTGATGTTATTTTGTAATCGTTACCAAGTAATTATAGTCAATTCATCATGAATTACAATATGAATAAAATTGACAAGACTCTTCCTAAATCATTAAGCATGTTATGAACAACTGAACCAAACGTGAAAAAGTACAAGTCCATATTGATGGTATAAAAGAGCGAAAAAAAGTTTAAAGCAAAGGGTAAGAATAAAAAAGATAATAAAAATAAAAATAAATCCAAACTCAATGCATCTATATCGAAGTCAAAAAGTAAAGTACTTAAAGATGGGACATACTTCCATTATGATGAAACTGAATATTAGAAGAGAAATTACAAAATTTACTTGAAAGATCTAAAAAAAAGGAAGTGAGACTTCTACTTTAGATATTTTTGTCATAAAAGTTAATTTGTCTACTTCTATATATACTATATGTGATTCTCACATTTGTCTTAATATATAAAATTTTAAAAGAAATAAGACATTGACAAAGGGAAAAGATGACCTATGTGTAAGAAATGGAACAAGAGTTGTTGTATTAACCATAAGAATATATATTTTATCTTTATTATTTGTTTTCATTAACTATAAATATTATTTTAATTTCTTGTTTGGACAAGAATGATCATTTATAATAAATGATAAATATTGTTCTATTTATTTAAATGAAAGATTTTATTATAGTGCATATTTGATTAATAAACTCTATATTCTAAATCTCGATATACCCATTTATAATATAAATACTAAAAAAATTAAATCAAATGATTCAAATCTTACTTATATCTAATATTGTCGCTTGAGTCATAGAAATAAAACTCGTATTTTCAAACTCTATAAAGACGAATTCTTGAACTCATTTGATTTTGAGTGTTATTAAGTATGTAAATCTTATATATTGGATAAGATGACTCAAGCTCCCTTTACTAAAAATAATGAAAATGTAAATGAGTTCTTAAGTCTTATACATAGTGACGTATATAGGCCTTTCAACACATAAGTTAGAGAAGAATATCAATACTTCATTACATTTATTAATAATTTCAATAAATATAGCTATGTATATCTTATGAAGCACATGTCAGAATAAAGTTACAAAATTAATTTAGTAAAGTATAAAAATAAATATAGTTATGTATATCTTATTTAAGAATAAAGTACAAAATTAATTTAGTAAAAGTATAAAAATACTTCAATTAGATCGAGGTGGTGAATATTTAAATCAAGAATTTTATAATCATTTGAAAGAATGTGGAACAATTTTGCAATTTACTTTCCCTACGGTACCACAATAGAATAGTGTATTTAAAAAGAGAAATCGAACCTTATTGGATATAATTTATTCTATGATAAGTCATGCGAATTTTTCAGTTTTCTTTTGGGGATATACCCTAAAAGTAATTGCATTTACATTGAATCATGTCTCATCTAACTAAATTCAAAAGACTCCATATGAAATATAGACTAATAAGCATCCCAATTTATCTTTTATAAAAATTTAAGGTTTTGAAGCTCACATAAAAAGTCAAACCTCTTAAAAATGTAGACCAAAATCTGACAAATATTTTTTTATGGGAATTCTTTTGAGTATAAAGTGTTATTGCTCATACTAGTATTTTTCTAGAATGGGAATTCATATCAAGAAAAACCACTGAGAAGAAAATAGAACTTGAAAAACTTCGATATTTACAATTAATAGCTAAAACACAGATGAAATTTAAGTAAAGTTCATAAGCAATTGGGGAACATAAACTTGCTTTTGAAATACAACCCTTTCATAGGTCTAGTAGAACACATTGTAAGCTAAAAATATAAAGATTTCTTATAATTCAGTATGGTGATGTGTTGCTTATGAATTATAATGAACTTACGATCTATCAAAAAGTAATAGCAAATTTAGATTTTGAGAAATGGCTTGAAGTTATAAAATCTGAAATAGAATCCGTGTATGTTTACCAAGTATGGACTTTGGTTGATCCACTTGAAGAAGTAAAATCCATTAGTTGTAAGTGGATCTTTAAGAAAAAGACTAACGTAAATGGTAAAATACATACCTTTAAAGGGCTTTTGCTTACAAAAGATTTCAAACAAATTTATAGTATTGACTAAGATGATATCTTTTCTCTAATTGTCATACTTAAATCTATTTAAATTTTACTTGTAATAGCTGCATTCTATGACTATAAAATTTAACCAATTAATGTTAAAACTGTACTTTTTAATAAAAATCTTTTAAAGAAGGTACCTGAAGGTTTTATCATTCTAGAGAATGCTAAAAAGACTTGCAAGTTACAGAAATCCATTTATGGATTAAAGCAAGTTTCTCGATGTTAGAATCTTCATTTTGATAATGCAATCAAAAGATTTTGTTTTATTAAAAATAAAAATGAACCTTGTGTTTACAAGAATATTAGTAGGATCAGTGTTATCTTTCTAGTATTGCATGTAGATAACATGATAAAAAACTAAGTGAAATTACATATATGTTAAGTATTAAGATATGTAGAGATAGATCAAGAAAACTACTTAGTTTAAGTCAAAGTACTTATATAGATAAAGTGTTAAAAAGATTTAATGTATAAGATTCTTACCTAGATCACATAAAATATATCTCTCTAAAGACCAGTATTTTATGACACAAAAAAAAAAGAGATCATATTAGTAAGATTCTTTATGCATCTGCTATAGGATCTATCATATGTCATGTTATATACTCATCCTGATGTCTTATACGCTTTAAGCATGGCAAGTAAATATCAAGTAGATCCAAGTGAGTATCACTCGACAATTGTTAAAAATAACATTAAATACTTGAAAAGAACTATGGATACAATCTTGATACATGGGAGCGAAAAAAAGCTCATGTAAGGGGTTATACTGATGCTAGTTTCCAAACTAATAAGAATGACTTCTGATTGCAATCAAGTTTTGTGTTTTGCCTTAATAATGATGCTATAAGGTAGAAGAGTTCAAAGTAAAGAACAATGACTGATTTTACGATAGAAATTAAGTATATTGCTGACTCTAATGCAGTTAAGGAGACTATTTACATCAAAAATTTTATTACTAGATTAGGAGTTATCCCGAGCCTTTCTGACCCAATAGAGTTCTATTATGATAATAATGGAACTATTAAATAAGTAAAGAAACTTAGATCTCATTAGCAATCCAAACATATACTTCAATACTTTTATCTTATTCGAGAGATTATTGAGAGAAGAGATGTAAAGATATACAGAGTACCAACAGACGCTAATATTGCTGACCCATTGACAAAACCACTAATACAGCAGAGATATAATTACCACACTAAATTTTTAGATATCATATATATGAAAAACTGGATTTAGTACAAGTGGAAGATTATTGATATGTGCCTTAAATCTAATCATATTTTGAATATTTGACATATTTGTATCTTGACATTTTGATTTATATATATCATTCAATTATTTTATTATTATATATTTGTGTATTTAATAAATATAATAATATTCATAGAATAATAAGTTTAATTAGTCGGATATTATTTTTAAATATTCCTAATCAAGTATTGTTATAAATAAAGTAACAACAATGCATTGAAATTAGTATATATAGTGACTGATAATAACATATATGTGTTATGATATAAGATATCAAGTTAACACATAAGTATAAATTAATAAACTAATGTACTGGACCAACACGTTATGAGAATACTACATGGATCATTATATAAGTATAATAGTAATTTTTATAGTAATAATAGTATATGTAATCATTAAACTTGAGATCGCTATATTTTTCAATATAGAGAATGATATATTTTGATATTTTTAAATGTCATCTGTAACAAGATGGACTGTAAAAAAAATAATCAAATATGTTATAATTCATATAAAAAGATATGTGTGATCAAAATAAGATTTGTCTCTCCTATATAATAGGAGTAATATTTTAAACTTTTTGATTAAATCAGACTTCAAAAAATACATGGTCATACTCAAATAAATCAAAAATGTGATATTGATTTTATTTAATAGAATAAATTTACTCAGAATATTAAAAAAATATAAAATTAAACCATACGAGAATAATACATTCTTTGTCTCGTATTTAATTAAAATATTTAAGATAAAAAGATTGAATTACATAATAACATCGGTCATAGATAATATGATGTTAAAACACTAACATTATCATCACTTAGATAGTCATAATATATTACTAGATAATGTTAATTACTTGTAATATTAAAATTAAATTTTAGTGTTACTATTAACGTAACGAGAATTTATTGGATCGTATATTGAGATAGAAATAATATGTACATAATCCTAAATAAATTTAATATTCGTTGAGTTATTTGACTATTAATTTTAAGTAAACTTATTATGTAAAGATTGGATAAAATTTATTAATGTTTACTTTACTAAATAAATTGAGTTTTTTAAGAAAATCTAACCAAATAGTTTAAGTCAAAATTAAATACCTAAAATACCATTATAAATATGTAATATTTATGTTATTAAGTATATACTTAAAATTTATTTTTGCGATCTTACTCTTGTGAAGAGAAGAATGCACAAAACATCACGCATTCAAATTATAAGAGTTAACAGTCTTATTAGATTTTCGATCATGTGGATATCATAGAAATGCAGAGGCAACTGATTTGTGTTTGTAGTTTAACAAAACTCGTCTAATTAGATATATGTACGTATTTATGACATTGAATTATATACATACTATAACACTAGAGTTTCTTGTATGGATTTTAAAAATTAAATTATTTATTTTATATATTTTTACTATACATATGTACTGATTTGCTTATATTATTATCTTAAAATAATATTTTTCGAATCAACACATATCACATTAATTAGGATAAAAAGGTTTAGAAATAATTATTGGGATATATAGTTTTATATTTCTACTAAAAAAATTAGAGATCTAATAATTTATTTATATTAAAACACCATAGTGATTATTACTTTAAATAACATTTTTGAAATTGAAAATAAGTTATATTAGTGTTATAGTTATTTAATAAAATAGATAGAAAAAAATCATTCTCTTTCTTAAATATGATTATTTCATAATAAAATTTGAATTTATAATTTTTTGTCAATATGTTCATAATTTAAAGAATAATGCCAAAAGTATTAAACCTTAGACAAATTGATATTATAAAGTTGTATTATTGTTTCAAACTCACTAAAATTTACTTTTTTTTTTTTTGTAAATTCATTTACTTATGTAAAATATAGAACAAATAACAAAAATATAATGGTTATTAAAGTTATAATAAAATATAAACTTGTCCCCATGCATTAACACTTAGAAAACTTATGTGTATTAATAGTATGTAAAAGTCATAAGAAAAATAGTTCCATCGTATTAACTATATTGACATGGTAAAATTGTTCAATCAATAAAAAGAAATAAATTATTAATTGGTTATGAAAAAAAGTCAAGATGAATTTGATATAAATTAAATAAAAAATAATTAAATGGTAAGACTTTTTTTATTTTTTTTATTAACAATCAATCAATAAATTTTTATTTTTTTATTGATTGAATGATTCTTATGCACTATTTTTTTTTTGTACTTATTTTAAATTGATAAATTTTAGGGATCAAATTATGATAATTATACATCAAATGGTTGTGTACAACATGGATATTAAAAGCAATATGATTACATTTTATTAATATTAAACTAATCTTAATAATAAATCAAATTACAAAAATTTAATTTTATTATAATAGAAATACTCAAAGTAATTACTAAGTAATAAAAATACTTAAAGTAAATTTTAGTGTGAGAGTAGACAATTCCCTTTTTAAAGTGGCGTTCCCGTTTTCAGCCCGTACTCATTCTGAACAAAAAAATTTATACCCACTCCATTTCCACTTTGAAGTAAGAATCCTTTTCTTAACCCATTTTCATTTATTAATATTAATTAAAAAAATTTATATAAAATATTAACAAAATTAAATAAAAATAATAAATTGATATGTATTTATAATTATAAATTATATAAAAATATTAACAAAATAATGTATTGATAAATTAAAATTTCAATCCTTAATCAAAATGACAAAATTAAATTAAATAAAACCTTTAGAGTTTTATTAAATTTTGTGTTAATTTTTTAAAAAAATTTAAATTTTTTTTTTGTAAAAAGAATATCTTATTTGGTAGATAAAAAAATAAAATTTTGGAAGATATTTTTTTCTTTCTTAATATTTTCTTAATATACTAAAATTTAACTCAACAATTACAATTGATAATTTAATTGAATATCAACTAATTATTATATTTTAATTTTGATAAATTTTTAGTTAACAAAATAGTAAGTCTAATCATACGTATGTATGTATATATGTATGTATGCATTAGTTTTATTTTTAATTTTTAATATTTTCATAATATAAAAATGAAAAAGCAAAACAAGAATTAGGATTCCCTCTGTCCTTATCCCTGTCCTGTTTTGAAAATGAAAATGGGAATGGGAATATATCTTTACTCTCATCTTGTTTTTAAGTTTGAAAATAAAATTATCTCTAATCTCTATCCCAAACGAGACGGGTTCTCACAAAAAAAAAAATTTCAACCTTATAGATACTAACAATAATAATATACTACTAAGATCTAATTTTGTAAGAACATAATATGATAAATTTTTAATTGTATTTTAATACTCACGAATAAATTTAAAATCACTAATTAATCCAAATCTATGAATAATTATTCTTTTTTTTTATAGCCATAGGTGGTCGTTGCCTTATGTAAATAAACAAAGATTGTAGATGACCTACATGTGATAGAATAAACCCCGCCATCCCATCCGCTTCATATCATTTGCAGCAAATTTTCTTTAGAGAATACAAGTGGGTTTTAGTTTTTTTTCCAAGTTGAATAATAAATCCTCAAGGTTTCAAAGTAGAGAAGTGGAAATGGAAATGGAAATGGAACAGTCCAGACCCATCCAACTGTTGGTATTGTTAATCTAATCTGCTTAAAGTTGGATAACTTTTTGACACATGTTATTAAATTAAAGCTGTTGGTTAACAATACCAATGCTACCTATCAATTTTGTTCTCTGTCGGTAGTTCAAATGGTAGATAAATTAATTAATTTAAGCAATATGCAAATGAAATGGTAAAACTTGGCAAATTAAAACTGGGGAAATAGTTGCCACTTAGGTTATCCGTCACCACCCACCTTCCATCCTCTTTAAATTAATTTTCCAAAACCTTAATGTTAGTAACCAATTCACCTCTGACACTCAAAATTAAGAATTGACGTCACTAACTTCCAACTCTCTCGTACTGGTCTAAGCAAATTGCCAAACATTCCCCGTAGTGAATAAAAACCCGCCCCCAAACCAATCTATCCCTTTGCTCCCACATTAGTCCATTAAATTTTCAGCTCACCAAATCAAAACCAATTTGCGCCTAAACATTGCACGCCAAGAAAACACTACCGACATCATTCCCCATATAACACATGACCCGACCAATTCCTTCCTTCCCTCCCAACTACTTGAACTACGTGCAAATGCACTACAATCCCATTTCCTATCAACCACACACCATGATCAACCCCATCTCCAATCTTACTTCCTCCTCTGATGAGAAGCTCGCCGGGAACTTCTTTTCCCGGCGGCTCTTTTTCTTGCATGATATTCAAATTCTAGAGCTTTTCCTTGCTCTTTTTGTCTTCATTGCCATACATTCTCTAAGGCAGAAGAAACGTTATGGTTTACCCGTTTGGCCACTTCTAGGTATGTTGCCATCACTGGTTTCCGGTCTTCAGGGAAACATGTATGAATGGATTACTGATGTAATTATTCAACAAAACGGTACGTTTAGATTCAAAGGTCCGTGGTTTAGCAGTCTTAATTGTGTGGTAACCTCTGATCCTCGTAACTTAGAGCATCTTCTCAAGACCAATTTCCCTAATTTCCCAAAAGGTCAATATTTTCGCGACACGGTTCGTGATCTTCTCGGAGAGGGGATATTCAACGCTGACGACGACACGTGGCTCCGGCAAAGGAAGACTGCAAGCATTGAGTTTCATTCAGCTAAGTTCCGGCAAATGACCATTGAATCATTGCTTGAGCTCGTCCATTCTAGGCTCTTACCTGTCCTAGAAAACTCAGTTAACAGCTTGGTCTCTGTTGATCTACAAGACATATTGTTGAGGCTAACATTTGACAACGTTTGCATGATAGCATTTGGAGTTGATCCCGGTTGCCTGCGTCCAGGATTGCCAGAAATCCCATTTGCTAAGGCCTTTGAGGATGCAACTGAAGCCACAGTTTTACGTTTTGTAACACCAACTTGTGTTTGGAAAATTATGAGATATCTCGATTTAGGGAACGAAAAGAAGCTGAAAAGATCGATAAAGGGTGTGGATGAATTTGCTGAAGAAGTTATTCGAACGCGAAAAAAGGAACTCTCCATCCAAACCACCGATAATCCCATGATGCAGAGATCGGATATCTTAACTGTGTTTATGAGGTTAAGAGACGAGAACGGACAACCATATTCAGACAAATTTTTGCGTGATATTTGCGTGAATTTCATTCTTGCAGGAAGAGATACTTCTTCTGTGGCATTGAGCTGGTTTTTCTGGTTGCTTGATCGGAATCCGGAAGTGGAGGAGAAAATTCTTGCAGAGATATGCAGGATAATTGGTGAAAGAAAAGAGGAAAAGAGAAAGGAGATCCCATTGGTGTTTAAACCAGAGGAGATAAAGAAGATGGATTATTTGCAAGCTGCTTTGTCTGAAGCTCTAAGACTGTATCCTTCAGTGCCTGTGGATCACAAAGAGGTAAGCACCAATTTTTAGTGTTTTATGCTATTTATTAGTATTATTTTCATTGATTCAGTTCCATAAATAATCAGAACATCGTGTTAATTAAGCTTTAATCTGTATGTACATATACAGCTATATACTAATTATGTATCAGCTGCTATTACAAAGGGATGTAGCATGAGCATGTAAGCCTGAGTTGTGTTTATGTGTTATTTGGTTTTTGATCCTTGGTGGAGTTGGATAGGTACCTGTGCCTATTTGGTCTTCTTGTTTACCTACCCGAAATGTATCTTTCGTGACAAGAATCAGGTCTGGAGGTTAACAAGACAAGTTAGCCCCGTACGTTATCAAAAGAAAATAGAACATATAATAAGTGGAAGTTGATTACCTGAACAGAGACCAAGATCTGCAATTTATACTTTCCTAGATAGGTCAAAATTAAAATTCTTTCATAATTGAAAACATTCTTCTCCATCTTAATTCTCTCCCCCTCGCTTCAGATTTAAAATAATACAATCTGTTATCGGTAATACTACTACATTACAAATGCTATTGCTACTAAATTGTTACTGTATATTATATATAATATATATTAATTATTTAATTCTCATAAAAATTTCTTTTATTCTTCTAAAAATGTAAGACATACAATAAGAATATAAAACTAAAATTTTGAATGCATAGCAGTAAGTTTGTCTGTTTCTTTTCTGGATTTCCTGTAAATTATTAACGAGAACATATGTA